>JARQOC010000007.1:45447323-45504470 GCA_033576535.1 Allobates femoralis
TATAGATAGATAGATAGATCTATGTACGTCGTGCCATGAAGTGCTCATTAAAAATCCTTTTTTCACAACATTTTTTTGTGTGCTGCCTGATTTTCCTCGTTTTATACTGTGTTGCAGCTGGACACTGTTTTCTTCAGGATTTTTGCACCAAAATTTTATTTATAAGGTTGTGCTGTTCTATCTTTCCGTTTTTAGATAGATAAATAAATGGAGACATACATAGATACAAGATATATAGATAGATGATAGTAGAGGTAGATAAGAGAATAAAATGTGTTTTTGTTGTCGTTATGTTGATAGATGGAGAGAACACATGAGGGGAGAAGACAACACACGGGTAGTGTTGGCCAGTTAAGGCCACGTTACACACACAGATAATTGTGCAGATATTGTTCACAGATCTTTGGTTGCAGTGAAATCATGGACACGTTGTTCCATTTTGTGGCTGTGTACAAATGGTACAATGTGTCCATGATTTCACTGCAACCAAAGATCTGTGAACAATCTCTGAGCAGCATCATACACACTGTTCAGCGTCTTCTATCCTGAGTTTGCTAAAACAGGGTGACCTGTCATAAATGGTAATGTTTTTACCTCTCTGTCCCGACATTCATAATAAGAAGAACTTTGATGTTCATATGAAGCCTCTACCGGCAGCGGTGTCTGTAATGTAAGGTATAAGCATTCTTAATTCATAGGTTTCAGTTTATACGTTAAATGGAAAGTTCACAAACAACAAGAACATATACAACAAAAGTTTATATTTTACGACTATCAGCAGAATCAGGCTGTATGTTAACTCCCTGCAGTCAGGTCTCCAGTCATATGAAATGAGCATTACAAGTTTCCAGCTTTCTGTCCTTTATATCTTTAGTATTAAGTAGACTTGTCTAGTGGAAAAATGCTATTACCTGTAGATATGGAGTGAATCTGTAGGTTAGTACCATTCTGAACCTGGCCGGCGCCTGCACAATAAACTCCACTGCTGGGAGGAAATTAACTTCAAAGCAAACCTGTCAGCTATTTATGCCCCCCCCAGCTACCATATCCCTGTCTGTAGCTGCAGCTTTATAATCCCAGTCTAATCATACCTGTCTGAGCTCAGAGTGTAATGTGAAAGGTGAAAGAAAAGCATTTATACACAGTCAGTCTCCAGCTTGGAGGACGGGGACTGTTTGGCAGGTTAATAGTTAACATTTCAGCCTTGTGCTAGAACATACTGGGAGCCCTGATGTGATGTCATAACCATGTGACTACAATAGGCGGAGCCAAGTCCCTATAACATAGTATGAGTTTGCTGGCTTAGCTCCACCCACTATAGTCACATGATCGTTACATCACACAGGTCCTTTAGCCATGCAAGTTAATAGTGAGTTAACTATTATCCTGCCAGACAGTCCCCCTCCTCCAAGGTGGGGACTGAAATGTAAGTGTATAAATGCTTTTTTTTACCTATAATATTGCACTATGAGCTCAGACAGGGATGATTAGACTGGTATTATAAAGCTACAGACAGTGATAGCTGGGGAGGTATAAAGTAGCTGACAGGTTCCCTGTAATCTTCCTGGCAGGGTTTATTCAGTCATGGAGGCAGTTCCAGTGCAGGTAAACATAAAAAGGAAAACATGATCTAGCAAAAGAGAATACTTGGGAAGGCAAATACATAAAGCTAATGAAATTTTGAGTGAGGAAAAGAAACCTAGCAGAAACTGCTTACCTAACCTAATGCCTCTGTGTCCCGGTCAGTCTTTTCCTATATTGCTAGTATATTTTTTCTGACTGGCATCCTTGCCCCATCCCACCCCATAGCCATGCTATGTCCACCATCTTGTTATAGCCAGATACCTAATCACTTACACATGCAGATTTTAATCACAGGCAGAGGCATTAGGTTAGGTACCAGATACAGGAGAACACCTTGTCGTTGCTTATGGGGTTCTTGTGAATTGGCCAATATATCAGCTAGGTTTCTCCGTTTTTTCAAATATTCCTAAGCAGTTTCTGCTATGTCTCTTTTCCGCACGCAAATTTTCATTAGCTTTATGTATTTGATTTGCCAAGTATTCTCATAGCCATTTTGCTGGTGCAGGTTCATTCACCGTTCAATATATGGAGACCTGTGGCTGTAACAGCCCCAGCTTCGACTGACAGCCTCCTCTAATACTAAGTGGCTGTCAGTCAGTGCGGGACGCAGATACAGCCGCAGTTCTCCATACATAGAGCGGTGACTGAACCAGCGCCACCTCCATGACTGACGCCGGAGCACTGTCAGGAGGATTAATAGTAATTTCCTCCCGGCAGTGGGGTTAAATATGCAGGCGCCGGGCAGGTTCAGAATGTTGTTATCCTGCACATTAACCCATATCTGCAGGTTAATAGCATTCTTCCATGTGACAGGTTCCCTTTAATTCTGTGGCTGATTGTGCGGTTCATGTGACTGTTATTGAGCTGCAGTACTAAGCACAGCCATTACATGTTCTTGAGAGCAGTGTAACTTTTAAAGTGGCCCCCTCAGATAACTGGTCGACAGTCCCCCAAACTGATATTGATGGCCTGTCGTAAGGATAGGCAATCAATTTTTAAAAAAAGGTATTTTTCATTTTCTAAAAATCATGTCCTTCCTTTAAAAACAAAGTGTTCTTTACTCCCCCTTCCATGTCCAGTACGAGGTCTCCAGGGTACCTCTTATTGTCTGCAGCTCTGATGTGACATTGAGAGTGCAGCAGACCAGCAGTGAGCTCAGTGGCTGTAAACATCTCATGCCATTTACATAGGCAGAAGGACTGTCTGCAGCGCTGATGACATGACTGCGAACAATTACAGACACCAGGAGCAGCACTGGACCCTGGGAGGGAGAGTAAGGGTAGGTACACACTGGTGTTAAAAAAATCAGACCATTTCTCATCCAGGAGAGGCGGGATGAGTGAAATCCGTTTTTTGATCCGTGAGGCATGCAACTGCTGTACCAGTGTGTGATTTTTTTTCTCAGATAACAACCGAGCGGTGTCCATGTGTAATGCGATTTTAACATGGCATTTCTCATGCTGTATAAAATTAGAAAAGAGAAGACAAGATAGATTGATTGATTGAATAGAATACACAGATAGATAGGATAGAATAGCTAAATCAGGTTTATTAGTCTCCCACTGTTACTTTCAGGGCCACCTATTAAGCTAATTGCATGTTCACCGCACTGTCAGACAAACAGCCAATCAGGGAAGCTCACACTCTGTGAGAGCCTCTGTGATTGGCTGTTGTAGCCAGACTGTATTTCCTCAATCTGGACAGTGATTTTGCTTGGATGCCATACACATTAGTGTATGGCAACCAACCTGGCGTTAATAAATATAAAAAAAAAAAACGCGTGGGGCTTTGCAGCATTTTTATGTTCAGCCCGATAAAAGCAGACAGTTGTGAGCTGCCACCCTCAGCTGCCTAAGTTTCCCTTGACTGACAAAAAAATGTGTGGGCTCTGCCCTATTTTTCATTGCCAGCCAAGGTAAAACTAAGCAGCTGAAGGCAGATATTTTCAGCGGGGTGGGGCCCATTGTTATAGGGCCCCTGCGCTAAAGAATAGCAGCCCACAGCCGCCCCTGAAAATGGCGCATTAATAATAAGCTGCCTAGTTTTAACTTGGTTGGCAATGAAAAATATGGCGGAGCGCACACATTATTCTTTGCCAGCCAAGAGAAACTTAGGCAGCTGAGGGTGGCAGCTCACAGCTGTCTGCTTTCATCGGGCTAGACTTAAAAATGCTGCGAAGCCCCACGGGGGTTTTTCTTAAAATATTTATTTATTTAACACCCTATAACGCCAGGTTGGTTGCCATACACTAATGTATATAGCAAGAAAGCAGAATCACTGTCTAGATTGAGGAAATCCAGTCTGACTACAACAGCCAATCACTGAGGCTCTCAAAGAGTATGGGTACCGTCACACCTGGCCATATCAGCGGAGATATCACCGGCAACCCTCGGGGGCGTGCACATTTGTGGCACCCCGCCAGCGTCGCACCGGCTATGTTACAGCCGCAATCACCGCTGTGGTGTCCAGAAACCCCAGTGGCGATGCTGTAACATGGGAACCTATGGCTCCCAACGCCTGTAACATCAGCAATCGCCATGTTACATTGGGCAATGTGTACACATCGCCCCAAAGTGCTCGCCTGCTTTCAGAGCAGTGCTGAGAAACCAGGTGACCACTCTAAGGCGATTTTTAGCGCCTACATCGCCTCTTTACACTAGGCGACGCAGTGCGTCGATATGGCCAGGTGTGACGGTACCCTATGAGCTTCTTTAATTGGCTGTTTGTCTGACAGTGCAGTGAATATGCAATTAACTTAATAGGCGGCTCCGGAAGTAGCAGCGGTAGACGGGTGAGCCCAATCTAGCTATTCTATCCTATCTATCCTGTCTATTCTATTCTTTTTCCAGCATGAGAAACACCATGCTAAACTACGCTGTCCCTGTGCTGTCCATGTGCTGTCCGTCATTTTGTCGGACCCATTGACTTGCATGGGCGAGTCCCGGCCGTGAATCACATACTGTCGCAGCATGTTGCAACTTTTTTCCCATCCAGATTTTGGATGAGAAAAAAGCTGAAGACACACGTTATTGTATTCTGACTCATTAAATAACATTGGTCTAAGTGCAATGTGAGATTTTCTCGCATTGCACTCGTCTGTTTTTCACGCCAGTGTGTCCCTACTGTAAAGCACAGGCTTTTGTTTTTAAAACCAACTGCAGCTCAAAACTGAGGTTTCCTGAAAATGGAGAATCCTTTTTAATAGTTTGAATTAAGTGTAAATAATTTACTTTGCTGGGCTGCAACACCTTAAAGGGATCCTGTCACCTCCAGAATGCCTCCTAAGCTACCAAAACATGTCCCTGCAGCATCCCATCACTAATCTCACACTCCTTTTGTCTCCTAAAAGCATCCTGTGAAAGTGCATAAAAATATATTAATACTTACTCATTAGTGATTATAATTAGTAGGGGCTATATTCTTTAGTCACCAGGGCGTGTTGTTTTGCAGCCTGAATGATCCACCACTCTCTGTGCAGCTTCTGCTGTGATGTGCAGCTGAAGGCAGGACTAATGATTTGCATTCTGTGAGTGATAGAGAGGGGGGAGGGTAAAGCCTGCACAAGCAAAGCAAACAGACAGAGAGAGGCTGGATCCTGGAGCTGCAAAACAACACGCCCTGGTGACTAAAGAATATAGCCCCTGCTAATTATAATCACTAATGAGTAAGTATTAAAACGTTTTTATGCACTTTCACAGGATGCTTTTAGGAGACAAAAGGAGTGTGAGATTAGTGATAATATGCTGCAGGGACATGTTTTGCTACCTTAGGAGGCGTTCTGGAGGTGACAGGATCCCTTTGGGATGTGCAGTTCAATGTCATTGTCATTGATTGTTCCCTGTAGCTAAGCATTCCAGCCTAGGGAGAAGAGAACTGTAGAAATCTTAAATAGAATAGCTGCAGAAAACTGGAAGAAAAATGTCTGTGTTACTTCAGCTAAAATCTAAGGAATGAGGTTTCTCCTTGCGAGAGTGACATGCCAGTATGAGGAGACTTAGGATATGTTCATACTGTGCGTTTTGATCCGTTTTTTTTCTCACTTTTTCTGCTGCAAAGAGGATCAGCTTTTCAACAAAACGCACCAGAAAATTAATCATCCATTTATGATCCAATTTTGATTCACTTTTTCTGGTGCGTTTTTCCCCCATATACAATGGTTTCAATGGGAAAAGCGAATCAAAAAAATGCCACAGACACTAACATGCTCATTCTTTTTATGGATCACTTTTCAAGGGAAAAAACGCAGCAGATCTTAAATTCCCCGTCAGAACAGCTAAACATGAAAACCCATTGACATCGCTGTGATTCCATATGAGTGATACGTTAACTGCATTTTCACTGCAAAAACGGATAAAAAAAAGGATCAAAAACGCATAGTGTGAACATAGCCTAATGCTCCTCTGGGCAAGGCTTGTTAAAGGGTCAATATTAAGTTTTGGGATTGCGACTTCCAATACATGGTGCTAGAGTTGAAGTCCTCTTCCTCTCTAATTTGCATATTTCCCAGAGGAGCATTGTAGCGTTTAAGTCTCCTCATACTGGCATGCCAGACCTGACATATCATTCTCCTCAAGGAGAAACCTTACCCCTTAGATCCCCAGTCTTAGCCTCTCATACAGAAAAATCATATATCATACTTTGCACTGATGAGGCACAATACCACAAATCACTGTGTCTGCAATTTGAAATTTTAGTTTGGCTTTTTATCCTAAGTCATATGGCAAGGCTTATTAAAGGGTCGATATTGACTTTTAGGATTACTACTTCCAATAGGTGCTAGAGATCAAGTTCTCTTCCTCTCTGAAGAGACAATTTGCATACTTCTGCTGAAGTTACATCCATCAACATCTCTAGTTGTAATGCATCTTATGTAGCATGCAATCATCATTGCTAGGTTTACATGGGCTACCAATATCACATAAATGGCTTCTGAATAGTATATGGTTTCCTAATCTTTTACTACTACCTCACCAGCTACAAATGATGATTGTTGGGTCTCATCATTGGTTCCATTTTATGCCATTTTTAAAAGGAATATGTCACCAGGTTCATTCTTCCCAATCTACAGGAAGAATACATTATGAACAGGGACTCCGATTCCGGCAATCTATCACTAATGGCCGCTTTACACGTCCTGATATCGTTCTGATATTGTATACAACGGCACGGGAGCGCGCACGTTTTTGGCACTAATCCAAGATCGCATTGAAGATGTTACACGTACCAACTTCACCTCCGACTAACGACGAACCTGCGTTCCAGAAGTGGCCGTGCCCGACGGGCTGCCGACTTTGCAGATCGTAGTTGGACTGTCACACAACACAACCACATAAGCAATGTGGGCGTAGATTTCACCGAGCTCAGGACATAGGCGTATATTATGTCGAATTTTACCGCGCCCACAACAAGCCTATTGGACGGCGAAAGAGCGTCATGATTGGTTAGTCATATCAGATAACATGGTGGCGTCATGGATGCACTTGACCATTCTATGATATTGGAACCAGTTAAAATATGGGATGCGTGGCAGCTGCCGCAACACCCTGCGGCGTCACAAAAGTGTCACATCAGCATGCTATTGATATGCAGTGCTGTTAACTGCTCCATATTGATAAATTTGCAAGGACTACTGGCCAAGTTGTTCACCTACACACAAGAAGTGTGCACATGTGTATGTACCTCACATAGCATATGTCTGAATGACACACCAAAACATGGACCATGTGTGTTGACACATAGCCATGTGTACATGCCTCAATCTGGACAGACAAATACCCATAAAGGCCACGTCACACGCTTCAATTTCTTGAGCGATATCGCTTAAGCGATCAGTTTTTTTGATCGCTTAAGCGATATCGTTTCGGGCGTCGCTGCGTGTAAAAGATCGATTTTTTGATTTTAAATCGTGTGGTCGTTCATCGCAGATTTGTGATCAGGACCTCAAATCAAGCGATAAACGCTTGATCAATCTGCTTCATCGTGGTGTGTGACACCACGATGAACGATCTCCCAGCGGCAGAGCCTATGCTGGGAGATGGTATCTATGGTAAACGTCGGGTTACTAAGCGCCGCGCGGCGCCTAGTTACCCGATGTGTACCATAGTTACCAGCGATCTCGCTGGTCCACATCGCTGGTGAGTCTGTCTGTGTGACATCTCACCAGCGATGTGAGCGATATTGTTAGCGATCGCGCGTGCACGTGATCGCTAACAATATCGCTCATAAGATTGAAGCGTGTGACGTGGCCTTTAGAAAAATCAGTCTGTTGCCCAACCAAATACATGTGTACTGTACATGTGCACACAATGGTGCAGGGACAGACAAAGACCATTGTTGTAGGAGACCTCACAGCACAACATAAAATGCTATATGTCACATACTTGGCTCAGCTTACATAGAAAATCTGCACACACGAATTTTAGATCAGAAAAATATATATTATTAGTGTGGCCACACACATTTGAAGACAAAAAAAATGTTGAATCACACATATTACAGAAATGAAAAAGGGCATAATTTACAAAAACATTATACTATACTGTGTCTAACAAACACAAATACTATAACCCATTGGACAGTGTGGACCCATCACACCCCCCTTAGATCTGGTGGTCCTGCCAGGCCACCGCCCCAGGGCCATTGAAATATGAGCAGTAGCTGTCTCTGCTGCTCCTGGCATCCTGCTGATGTCGGCCCGGGCCCAAAGGCTGGAGTCGCGCTATGCCAGGGTCGTTATCACGCCACTCACCTGGACTGAGTTCCCCAGTTGTGGGGTCCACACTATCCACATAACTTCCTGCCGTGTATGATTGAGTATCCCTACGCCGCAGAAAGTTATGCAGCACACAACACGCCATCACTACCATACGGATAGATTCCTGTTTCATATTTAAAGCAGTATGAAACGCGCGGAATCTATTGGCGATGATCCTGAACGCATTTTCAACCACACGACGTGCCCAGGATAGCCGGTAATTGAAAAGGCGCTTATCAGGGGTCAGAGCCCTCTGGGGATATGGCCGTAGTAGGTTGGCGTGAAGTGCGAATGCCTCATCCCCCACAAAAGCAAAGCTGAGATGTTCAGTGGTGTCATCATTGGTGGGTAAGTTAAGATGGCCGCTCACAAGGTCGCGACCAAATGAGGTATGGGCAAAAAACACCACCATCAGACACACGCCCGTTCATCCCCACATCCACAAGGAGGAACTCGTAGTTAGCAATGACGAGGGCCATGAGGACCACACTAAAATAACCTTTGTAGTTATA
The DNA here is from genome assembly GCA_033576535.1 of Allobates femoralis. Taxonomy (NCBI): domain Eukaryota; kingdom Metazoa; phylum Chordata; class Amphibia; order Anura; family Aromobatidae; genus Allobates; species Allobates femoralis. The sequence goes on from JARQOC010000007.1 coordinate 45,456,174, forward strand.
ATTGTATGACCCGCTGTTGTGGGGTTGTGTGATCCTCACATGCTTGCCATCCAAGGACCCCCCGCAGTTTGGGAATTGCCACCTCTCCTTAAAGCCAGTGGCAACTGCCAACCATTGCGCGGGGGTTGTTGGAAACCGCATATAGGTTGGCAAAAGACACCTCACAATAGCCTCACAAGTCTCAGGGATAAGGCTGCTCAGCAGTGGGCGCGAGACTGCAGCAGTATACTGCAGGTCAGTCAGCATGCACCCTGAAGCCAAGAAACGCAGAGTGACAACCAACCACTACTCCTCTGCTGGAACTGCTGGACGCATCACAGTGTCCTCACGGGCAATATGTGGGGTAAGCAAGTCCAACAGCAGTTTGTAAGAGTCCTCCGACATCCTGAGATAATTCTTAAAGTCCTGCGAATTTATGTCCTCCAGCGGACGGACAAGGCGCATGTGAGTCAGGTGGGGCCTTTGCAGGAGCCAGTCCCGAGACCACAATTGCCGTTGTCTACGCCTCCGCAGTCTCTCATTCATAGACATAGACATTACACATCACAAGAGGCTACAGTTGCCACATGCATTTTTATGGCAAAGGCAAATTTGCACATGTTTCAAGCACAATGATGGATGGGCAGGACTAGGCAGAAATTAAATGTGTGTGGGCAAACGCAGTAGAAACATTTTGCCACATTTGCACTAAAGCCCATGATTGTGTTCTTGAATTCAAGCAACTCAACTACAATGTTGCAGGCCACACCACCTGAGAAGCCCTGCGTGACGCCGTTACAAAACAGGCACACACAGTCACAATTTGTTGTGTTCCCAACGACAAGGAGATGTAAACACTTCACAAATGGTGACCAGGCTCATAATGAAGGATAATGGCAATTGTACATGCAGGTATCTTTTCATAACGCAATTAATATGGCAAAACATCCACATACATTTGTGTGCAACAGTACTTACCCCAATGGCTCTTGTCGAGCCCACTGGGACGGGGTACTCGGTACCGGACCGGGTCTGCTACTGGGGAAGTCACGGGTGGTCCTGGTCCGACCGTGTCCCGGGCTGGCAAATAAAAGGAGATATTTACAGGGGAATGTCAGTCGTGACGCCACCCACTGTGTGCGGCCAGTAATGGGGCCACCGCGGCTGCAGAACCTCCGGGGATGATGTAATGGCAGCATAGATGGAATAGTTCCCATGGGCAGAACTGTGTTCCCCGGGGCAGTGATGATTAAAGTCTATGGTGTAGTGTGCAGCCGGGGTGCTGAGTGCTATTCACTTACTAGTCAGACGCTGCAGGAATCCTTCCTCAGTGCTGGAGCTGGCAAGCTGTGGCTGTGCAGGTGGTGGGTTGTTATAATCCTGTATGGAGGGAATGGTACGCAGGCAGAGACAGACAAGGGAGACGTATTCAGGGTTCTCCGTGTTTACTTCTCAAGTTCTCAAGTTCCAGTTACAGTTCAGCACAGTTCTTACAAGTCTCAGTTCAAGTCTCAGTGCACGGGCTCACTCTCCCCTCTGGGGTTCCCTTTACTCTCTGCAGCCAGGTCTCTCTCTCTGTAACCCCTCACACTGTCTCTGTGTCCTTTCCGGGCTGTTAACTATCTGTGTTCGCTTGGTGTGCATCTCCGGACAGTATGGCGGTGACTCGGGCCCCTGTGGGTCCTCCTGGTCGTCACTGAGCTGCCTGTCCTTTGGGGTAGGGACCCTAACGTGTAGCTGTGGTCCCCCGTCGGTTGTCTGGGGATGCCGGGTGAAACTACGGTCCCCTCTAGAGCCGATACTCTACTCAGCCCAGCCTCCAGCAGTCCTCCCGTGTGAGGCTCTACCAGGCTCTCTCTACTGTCTTCCAGTGTCATAGGAGGGCTACTCCGCCTGCAGTCTGTCGTCTCAGCTGTAGTTCTAGGGCCCGGGTATCACCGTCCCTCTCTGTCCTCTCACACTCCTGGGGATCTGGCTTCGGACGGGCTTTCTCTCTCCTCCGGCTCGCACTTGCTCGGTACAGATTCTGCGCTCCTACACCTCACTCTTCCAGGACGTGTGATTCCTTCTTTCCTTCTCAGCTTAACTCGGCCTACTGCTGTCTCTCGGCCTGTGCCGTGCTCCTCAGCCTGCTGCTGGTCTGTGTCTTTGCTGCTCGGCACCCAGGGCCTACTGACTCCTTCCTCCTCCCCCTTCACTATTTCTACTGTCTGTCACCTGACTACGTGTGTGCCCAATCCACTTCTCTAAATCCACCACCCCTCGCCTGCCTAGAGTTTCCAGGCTCCGGGCTGGATGCTGCCCTCTACTGTTCGTGGGTTGTGTGGGCTGTGAGGGTGTTGGTGTTCAACTGTCGTCCTACCTGTCTGGCTGCAGTTCCCTTTGTGGCCTCCTGAATGCAGGGGCGCCACACTCTGGGCAGGTAACTTAACTACGTTCAGCTGTGGCCCATTTTTATGTGCGAATCCACCAATGACAACCCACTTGCGGCGTCCAATGGTAGTGCGTGGTGAAGTCCAACGCCCAACGTCGCGGATTGGTCAGCTGTTCAACCATTTCATTGGCTGTGTGTCCTTTAAAAGACGCGTAGCGAACATCCACCCACAAACACATGGAAACACATGGAAACACAACATGGTAGCGTCTCCTCTTCTGGCACTGCAGGACTGACGGTATGTATTGGTGACTCACCTTCGTCATGATTTCATTTTGGGTCTGCTGTTCAAGTACCATTAAACCATATAGTATATTTGATGTCTATGGACCTGGCCTTACACCATCTATGTCGCCAAGCAAATTCTGATGTCATGGAGATCGAACAAGAAAAACACTGTTGCCAGACGCCTTAAAGCGCCCAAAACAGTGATATCCATGATGCATTGTCCCCATGTTGATAAAAAAGGCAAATGGAGCCTGGTGCACATTTACTGTGACTTCCTAAGTGCTTAGTCTTGTTGGTCTACCAGCCATTGTACCCACCTAAGTAGAATCCAAAACAACACTGATGAGGGCCAATACCCCGTTGGAGCTGTGTGTGGATATCTGGTGGTGTTAATTCCCTTGTCATATCTGTATGTTTACCTGTGTTATTTGGTCATTTTGATGGGCTAATCAGATGCTCGTTAGGGAGGGGTCCACAAGGATTAAAACACAGGGCAACATCCTTTGCTGGAGGGATATGTGCCTTGGGCCCAGTTTCCCAGTCTTAATTGCGGGGACACGGAGTCCATTGCCATACCGCACCTATGTGTCCAAATGGGCCATGTTCCCTTTGTAAACGGTACACAAATGGACCTTTTTGTTTGCAAGATTCCTTAGAAAGTAACGTACACCTTATGCTAACATGTATGTAGATGACCTTAATCTTGATGGCTGTTTTTTTAATGTCCATGTTGGTTACAACCAACCCCAAATCCAACATGTCTATGAGGAGAGGGAGATATACATCCCAACTGACTGAATGTCCATTGGCTGGTGACCTTGCCCCCATAAACTGGGAAATAACTTGACCAACATCTATGGATATACAGCCATATGTACATACTGTTTGTGCATGTGCCTTCATGTCCTTAGTGGCACATGTGTAATGTTTGGCTGTTGTAATATGTCACCTATTCTTCACACACAAATCATGTGTGCACAGGGACACATGTAGCCACGCATACACACGTGAAAACACATGATACGTGCATGTGTCTGTTTACACCCTTCTTTTATTTTTACAGATGGTAGACAATCAGGACTTTATCAGGGCCTTCATAGCTAAGTACCAGGAGCTAGAATGCTTGTGGCGGACTAGATTACCGGAGTATAAGAACGCAGCGGTAAAGAGAGTGGCATATGATGAGCTCATCATCCTCTCCCAGCAGCACCACCCTGGGGAGAGGGTGGATAAGAAGTTTGTGCAGAATAAGATCGCAAACCTGCGCACAGTGTATAAGAGGGAGCTCAATGAGGTGGAAAGATCTAGGCGGTCTGGGAGTGGAACGGGGGAGGTTTATGTGCCACGCTTGTGGTACTTTAACCTCCTCCCATTTCCTCCGGGACCAGCATCTCCCTCCGACTACACTGTATAGCAGGGACCTGGCACAAACTTCCTCCGCCACTCTCCAAGCCCCGACTCCGCCACAAGAGGTATGTTCGATTGGTTTAGGGTCATCACACTCAGCAATGGTGGTTTGAAACACTTGTGTTATGTGTCACTTGTCAAACATAGGAGCGTGTGTTGTTTCCCACAGTGCACATTTGGTAATGGTGGTGTTTTTTCTTTTAAATTCTAACTTACCTTGTGTGCTTGTGTCAACAGTTATGCGTGACCATGGTGCTTACTTATGTGAGTAGAGTAAGCACTGTGTGTTGTGAGACATAGCCATATGTCAAGGCCACAGTAATGGCCTTGGCTTGGATTTGTTACATTGCATGGTCAAACAGGACAAAGGCATGCTTGTTCTTATTGCATTGATGATATGTGATTGTGTCAATCTTGCTGATTTTTGTTTGTCTCCTTTTTCCACAGGACCCTCAAGGTGCCGGGCCCAGCCAGGGGGAGTCACCCGTTCTTGAAGATCCCCCAACAACATCTGGGGGGGAGCCTGATCGCAGAGCCGTGCAGCACCCTCGGCCCAGTGAGGGGGGAGACTAAGATGACCAGCTCCACCCCCTACCCAGCTGGGTGACTGGGCTAATAGTCTGCTGCTGAATCTCGAAAGGGTCCCTTGGACTGGGATTGGACTGCTTGTGAGTGAACGGGTGTCCGAGCTGGGCCGTCCACAACGATCGGACCATGAGCGGATCATTTATCTAGACCTGGAGGCGTCGGCGAATGGGACACTCAACTCCGGGACCATCTTGGCGCAGCCCCCCCAGCAGCTGTCAGTATCCCATCAGCCGCCGCCGATGGCTATGTTTGGCCTGGACAAATTCCTGAGGTGCCGAGGGAGCCATTTCGACCTTTCCCTCGGCACTGACCACACCCACTTCCTGCAAGGGATGTGGGTGAGTCTGCCATCGCAGATCCTGCAGCAGAATATGCAAATTATTGGGGACGCTACCAGCAATAGTGATTGTTTTTTGGTTTGCGTTATATATATATTGTGTTTTTAATTGGTGCCAAAAACCACTTATGTTTCTTTCTTTTGCTTTATGTAATAAATTGTGGTTTTTTGAAATATCTGTGTTTTTTATGTGCTAGATTGGAATGTTGGACACCATGTTAAATAGGTACATTGGTTCAAAGGGCACACACAGCTGTGCCATACACTTTCCACATACAAGCAGGGCCAGAAGGTTATGGATTATGATGATTTCTTTACTCTTCAAATTTTGGGTCCAAAAAGTGTTTTTTGGAGATGTCAAGGCCCCACGACAAGGTAAAGCACAATGTAACAATCAGCCATAGGCCCAAATTCATACTTGTAATCTTGGACATAGGAAAACAGTGGTGTGCACACATGTTTAGCCCTCAGCTTGCCCTACACACAATGTTGCATTGTGTATGTGTGAATGTCTTGTGCCACTGTACTTGTGACTAATTTAGGTTTCAGGCCCAATACGTCGTTTGCTTTGGAGGCCACAATAAAGATAGCTCCCTTTTTTTTCTAGGAACATGTTTCAAATTAGCATGTGTTTGATATTTTGCCAAAATGACGAACATGAAAACGCACACAAGCTTTTTGTGGTGGTTTGCCTAATATATTTCCATCCTTTTTTGAAAGGACGAGCCACACACCAACTTGGTGTATAATGTTTACAATTGCAACACATGTTTTAAAACACCCAAAGTTGGGTCAAACAAGCTCCTTCACAAACATAGCCGTAACAATGGCTTGGTCAGGACAACAATATGGACACATTGTGTTCAAACAACTCACCCGATCTTGGCAACATGCCATAACACACAACTGGTCAACATGACGATAAAAATTGTTGGATTCCAACTAAAAACAACATTGTAGTGGCTACAGTCACAGTTGGGGGCCAACAGGGCCAGGGCTTGGCTGGTGTTACAAAAAATCGTGCAGCATTGCACCCAGCAACTCCAGCTGTGTGGTTGCCTCGCGTAGCTTGCGTTGGGCCTCTTGGTGGGCCTGCAGAAGGTCCATGAAAGATGGTACACCTAAAGTGTGGGAACACACACATCAGTGAGCCAAAATACAAACATGTGGGTTCAGTATGTTTAAGGGTGCGAACAAACACTACTTACCAACTCCTGGAGGGCTACCATTTTCAGGGGAGGGTGATGTGCTCATCTGTCAACCCAGCCCTAGAGCTGTTGGCCCTAAAATGTCATTTGAAAAAAGCAGGGATGTTAGGTCTGTGTTTGGAGACATTTTCAAGAATAGTGCCAAACACTCAAACAAGGGCTGTAGGCCTTGCACACTTACCAGACTGACTGAAACCATGTTGTTCAATGGGTGAGTCAGGGGGTGTGTAACGCCGGTGGTCTGGTGTCTTGGTTCCCTCGGCGTTACTGCGCTTTCACCCAATGCTCCTTCCCCCCCCTGACCAGCTGGGAGACTGTAGTATGTTACCTGGATAGGATTCTGCTCAGTTCCCAGCTCCGCTGCGTAGCTGCACGTGTTGTATTGTCAGTGCTCCGCTGTTTACCTCTCGTGTGGACCCTGGCTCCCGCTGTGGAAGCTATCCGCGGGTTGTGAGGTCCTCTGCAGCTGGTGCATGACTTTCCACGTGTGTCTAGGCTTGCAGCCGCTGCCAGGTGCTCTGGGCATCGGTTCCTGTGCTGGCTATGCTGTATGGGTTCTGACTGTGCCTAGGGTGCGCGCCGCCACACCTTCCCCAGTTTAGTAAGATGGAGGGTGTGCGCTTGAATTGCTGTCCCCAGCCTATAGCTGAGGGGCAGCTCCTATTTAAAGTTCCTCTTCCCTGTTGGGCGTCGCCAGAGCCTCGCATTAGGTTTCTTAACCTAGCCCTGTGTGTTTGGTCCAACATGCTGCTCCTGGTCTGCCTTGTCTACAGCTCCTGTTCTGCCTGCAATCAGTTCGGAGAAAGCTGATGTCTGTGTCCCTGGACCTGTCTTGTCTGTGCTGGTGCCAACGTCCTTGTCTTGTTCCTCCTTGTGTCTTGCTGTTCCCGGTCTGGAGCCGTGTCCGTTGCATGGAGTCCAGACGTCCTGACTGTCGGTGTCCAAGATGGACCTGAGGTTCTGCCTGGTGTCTGTGCCTGGTGTCCGAGATGATCCCGAGGTTCCGCCTGGTGTCCGAGATGGTCCTGAGGTCCTGCCTGATGATGTCTTGCCTTGTGTCCGAGATGACCCCGATGTCTTGCCTTGTGTCCGAGATGACCCCGATGTCTTGCCTTGTGTCCGAGATGACCCCGATGTCTTGCCTTGTGTCCGAGATGACCCCGATGTCTTGCCTTGTGTCCGAGATGACCCCGATGTCTTGCCTTGTGTCCGAGATGACCCCGAGGTTCCCGCCTGGTGTCCGAGATGACCCGAGGTTCCCGCCTGGTGTCCGAGATGACCCCGAGGTTCCCGCCTGGTGTCCGAGATGACCCTGAGGTTCCCGCCTGGTGTCCGAGATGACCCTGAGGTTCCCGCCTGGTGTCCGAGATGACCCTGAGGTTCCCGCCTGGTGTCCGAGATGACCCTGAGGTTCCCGCCTGGTGTCCGAGATGACCCTGAGGTTCCCGCCTGGTGTCCGAGATGACCCTGAGGTTCCCGCCTGGTGTCCGAGATGACCCTGAGGTTCCCGCCTGGTGTCCGAGATGACCCTGAGGTTCCCGCCTGGTGTCCGAGATGACCCTGTGGTTCCCGCCTGGTGTTCGTGATGTTCCGTGTCCATGATGTTCCGTGTCCTTGATGTGTGTTCTTGTTCAGTAAACGTTACTTTTTGCTATACCTGAAGTGTGCGGTGTTGTCTTGTCCTGCAGGTTACCATCTAGCCCACATGCTCAGCTGCCACAGAACCCGGTTGCTGTTCTTCCCTAGTCTGGGCAGGCCCGGGTCCCCCCTGTGGTCCAGTGGGTCCACATTCCCCTTACCTCATGGGTCGCGAGCGCGACCGTGACAGTAGGCTCTGGCCATGGACTCCGCTGAGCATGTGTGGACTGCAGGACATTCCCCGGATCCCACTTGGTATGTGGACTAGATTGCTCGAGCCCCGTGTGGTCAGCGGCTCTGATCACTCGAGTGATGGACTCTGCTGCTTTTTTGGGACCTGTGGGACGTACCGCCTAACCCAATTGAACTTTTGGTGGGACTTTTTTCTTTTGGGTTTTCAGAAGAGGGGGCCTGAGGAGGGGGATACTGTAACGCCGGTGGTCTGGTGTCTTGGTTCCCTCGGCGTTACTGCGCTTTCACCCAATGCTCCTTCCCCCCCCTGACCAGCTGGGAGACTGTAGTATGTTACCTGGATAGGATTCTGCTCAGTTCCCAGCTCCGCTGCGTAGCTGCACGTGTTGTATTGTCAGTGCTCCGCTGTTTACCTCTCGTGTGGACCCTGGCTCCCGCTGTGGAAGCTATCCGCGGGTTGTGAGGTCCTCTGCAGCTGGTGCATGACTTTCCACGTGTGTCTAGGCTTGCAGCCGCTGCCAGGTGCTCTGGGCATCGGTTCCTGTGCTGGCTATGCTGTATGGGTTCTGACTGTGCCTAGGGTGCGCGCCGCCACACCTTCCCCAGTTTAGTAAGATGGAGGGTGTGCGCTTGAATTGCTGTCCCCAGCCTATAGCTGAGGGGCAGCTCCTATTTAAAGTTCCTCTTCCCTGTTGGGCGTCGCCAGAGCCTCGCATTAGGTTTCTTAACCTAGCCCTGTGTGTTTGGTCCAACATGCTGCTCCTGGTCTGCCTTGTCTACAGCTCCTGTTCTGCCTGCAATCAGTTCGGAGAAAGCTGATGTCTGTGTCCCTGGACCTGTCTTGTCTGTGCTGGTGCCAACGTCCTTGTCTTGTTCCTCCTTGTGTCTTGCTGTTCCCGGTCTGGAGCCGTGTCCGTTGCATGGAGTCCAGACGTCCTGACTGTCGGTGTCCAAGATGGACCTGAGGTTCTGCCTGGTGTCTGTGCCTGGTGTCCGAGATGATCCCGAGGTTCCGCCTGGTGTCCGAGATGGTCCTGAGGTCCTGCCTGATGATGTCTTGCCTTGTGTCCGAGATGACCCCGATGTCTTGCCTTGTGTCCGAGATGACCCCGATGTCTTGCCTTGTGTCCGAGATGACCCCGATGTCTTGCCTTGTGTCCGAGATGACCCCGATGTCTTGCCTTGTGTCCGAGATGACCCCGATGTCTTGCCTTGTGTCCGAGATGACCCCGAGGTTCCCGCCTGGTGTCCGAGATGACCCCGAGGTTCCCGCCTGGTGTCCGAGATGACCCCGAGGTTCCCGCCTGGTGTCCGAGATGACCCTGAGGTTCCCGCCTGGTGTCCGAGATGACCCTGAGGTTCCCGCCTGGTGTCCGAGATGACCCTGAGGTTCCCGCCTGGTGTCCGAGATGACCCTGAGGTTCCCGCCTGGTGTCCGAGATGACCCTGAGGTTCCCGCCTGGTGTCCGAGATGACCCTGAGGTTCCCGCCTGGTGTCCGAGATGACCCTGAGGTTCCCGCCTGGTGTCCGAGATGACCCTGAGGTTCCCGCCTGGTGTCCGAGATGACCCTGAGGTTCCCGCCTGGTGTTCGTGATGTTCCGTGTCCATGATGTTCCGTGTCCTTGATGTGTGTTCTTGTTCAGTAAACGTTACTTTTGCTATACCTGAAGTGTGCGGTGTCGTCTTGTCCTGCAGGTTACCATCTAGCCCACATGCTCAGCTGCCACAGAACCCGGTTGCTGTTCTTCCCTAGTCTGGGCAGGCCCGGGTCCCCCCTGTGGTCCAGTGGGTCCACATTCCCCTTACGTCATGGGTCGCGACCGTGACAGGGTGATGTGGAGTAGGCCTCCATAAGAGTCGCTAACGCCGATTGCCCGGGTGGTGGTGGTTGGTCTTCTTCGGCTGAGGCCAGTGAGGCTGCCCTATGTGATGGGCCTGCAGCTGGTGCAGGGGGGAGGGGTGAGGGGATGGCTGCGGTGAGCTGGGATGCCCTGGTGGTGGTGAGGCCGAAGCCCAGCACTCTTTTTGGTCCTTAGCATCTGTTGGTTGAGAAGGGAGCATTTTAATCACATTTCTGCTTGGATATGCACATCGTGTGATGTGTGCCTAATGGGCTTTAGTGTCTCCCAAAAATGATGACACAGACATTATTGCCTTCCCTCCAAGAGGACATTTAAGGGCATGTGGCCGGGGATGGCAGATCCAGATCTATGTTTGGGCAAAGGAAGAGTAGCTTTTAAAAAAAGAACAGAAGGGGCCTATGTATGTGGAGTTATATTTGTGGCCACACTCTATGTTTGTGAATGATAGTCACAAGCACTTTACAACCATTACTTGACCACAAACATGCTAGTAGGAGTAGCCTTGGCCAAGAATAGAGGGTTCATTTTCATGTTTGCGTAATCTGGTATATTGTTCCCTGATGTAACATGTGTTTATGTCTAATGACATCATACTCACCACGCAGACTCTGGATGTGGGCACAGATGGCGGCGATGCGGTCCCTCGCCTTGTATTTCATGTCCGCCACCTTTTTAATGATTTGTTTGGCCGTGCGCTCAACTTGTAGGTCCCGCAGCAGGGCATGCTGGACCTTGCACACAATGTGCATCTTATGCAGCCGGGGGTGCTGGTGGGGTAACACACACCAGTAGTCCAGCCTGTCCAGGTGGTCAAACAGCAAGAGTAGCGCGGGCTCTCCCCATGCTGCAGAACGCTGCTCCGCCGCCATGTTTATGCATGGAACTGGAATCCACCTAGAAGGCTGGGCCTGCTGCAAGAGGACGTCATGACGTCATGGCGCAGATTGTGGGTGCGGTGTTAACTTGTCAGTCCGCAGAGGAGTCACCCACACATAGTGGCTGAGGCCAGGGCACGCGACGACGTCATGAAATATGCAAAGCCCAACGCTAATGCGTCACTCATGCACACACAGTGCCAGAAGCTTTCAGGCACTTTGGAGATACTTTACATATATATGTCGGAGGAGTTTACAGATGACAGCTGCTATTAAGCAGTCCTTTCATACCTTTACATGGCACTTTGAAAGAAACAGTTAAAAAATTTACATGGTTGTGGCGTCGTAAAAAGGCGCATAAACTTTTTGCTAGAGGAGTCCAGGAGCTGTGTGATTGGCCTTGGATCCATGTATTTCCGCACCATTGGGAGCTAGCAAAGATAATGATAAATGAAGCGCGCATCAAAATTAACAAAAAAACAATATGGCTACTTGGCCACGCACATCCAATCACCATTGCCTACTAGCCACCAATCAACGTAGGTGGGCGGCTTAAAAAATACAAAATCGCCACGCCTACGGACTTCCTGGAACAACCATACAATCGGGCTCCAAATTGTTGTTGGGTCACACAGCACGATCTGGTCAGATCGGAGAGCCAATATCGGCCAGTTGGAGAGCCTGCACAATTCCCAACGATATCGGTTTGGCATCGTTCTGGCATCGCATTGCTCATTTACACCACACAACGCACGAACGATATCGGCGGCAACGCACGAACCACGCGACTTTTTATCGGAGTTGGACAACGATATCAAGACGTGTAAAGCGGCCGTAAGGCTACGTTCACACGTTCACTTTTTGGTCACTTTTTCAGATCAATTTTTGTAAGCCAAAACCAGGAGTGGGTGATAAATCCAGAAGTGGTGACATCTTTCTATTATACCTTTCCTCTGATTCTTCCACTTCTGGGTTTGGCTTGTAAATACTGATGTAAAATACTGACCAAACACTCAATGTGTGAACGTGGCCTAGTAGAAAGACGTCACCAATTCTGTATTTTTCATCCACTCCTGATGTGAAAAACTGACCAAAAACTGAACGTGTGAACGTAGCCGAACTCTGCTTTTTGTATAGTTTCAATAAAATCTGATCTGCTGCAGCTCTGCTAGTCTTCTGAATGCTGAGCTCTCTATAACCCTACCCACATCAATGACTGACGGCTTTCTTTATCCACTGTGCATAGGCAAAAAGCTGCCAATCACTGGTAAGGGACAAAACATATGACTATGGAGGACTACATAGCAGGAGCTTATTAGTGAGAGGACTAGAAGAGCTGCTGTAGATAAAACTGATTTTATCAAAACTGCAGCAAGAAACCTACCGGTGAGCCATCACTGAAAAAGGATTTCTGGCCCTATATCATGCTGTCCTCATATTCCCCTTTAAAAATGACCTCACTCTTCACTCTTGTTTCCTAGAAGTCAAAGTAAGGTCAGTAATGTTGTTTAACCAGATTTTTTTTTACAACCATAGCACGACCTGAGCAGCATACAGCCACTTCCGTCAGGGCCCATACTGTCTGCAGACTATCCTGACTATCCCCGGACCCTTCTACACATGTACACACCTATATTGGCTCACCGATTTTAGGAAGGTCTCCCGATTTTTCCAGGCCAGGTCACTGTTTTTGTTGAACTTTTCTTCTTTCTGCATGAAAAATGTTAAATATTTGCAGACTTTTGTAGAAACCAGTTTAAGTTTTGTATTTACCAGAAAAGATGATCAGAAGAAAATGAACTGAATCACCTAATCACGAGACTGATACAAGTATAGAGGCCGGCAAATGAGTCAGAGCAGCGGGGCAATGGTGGCGTCCTGCATGAAACCAGCTATTATGTGTCTTGTGATGTTTTCTAAATCCCCTGTATTGTACAGCAAGTAAGATAAAACGCTACATGTAACCCCTTAAGGACGTAAGATTTCTTTTTTGTGTTTTGTTTTTTTCCTCCACTATTTCCAAGAGTCATAACTTTCTTTGTTGTGGCTATAGCAATGTGATGACTTGTTTTCTTGCGGGATGAGTTGTTGCTTTTGGCCATGTTCACACTGTACGTTTTTGATACTTTTTTTTTGTGATCCGTTTTTACATAGAAAATGGATCACTTCCTATGATGCCCAGCAAAGTCAAGGAGTTTTTAGCAACGCTGATCAGACACTGCATTTTTTAGAAATCGCATCCAGAAAAAGCATGAGCGATCCATTCTTTCTCCTCCAGTATTTCCCTTGAAATCATTGATTAATGGAAAAAAATGCAGCCCAAAAAAAACATCAAAAATGCAATATGTTTTTGGATGCGTTTTTTTTTTTTACAAAGACGGATCCAGTTTTGCGGCAGAAAATTCAACAAAGACACAGCACAAAAAACTGATCAAAACCGCACAGTGTGAACATGGCCTTTCTCATGATGTAATGGTAAGAGGGAAAATGATTTCAAGTGTGGCGAAATAACAAAAGAAGCAAAATTCTGCAACTGTTTATTTATTTTTTTATTTCCAGCATTCATTTTACCACAAGACTGACCACACATTCTGATTCCCCAGGTCAGTATGATTATATAGATACCAAACATGTCTACTTTTTGTTTTTTCCTGTTTCGCTGTTTACCAATCAGTTTAATTTATTTTATATTTTGATATATTGGACTTTTACAAACACAGTGATACTAAATATGTGTATTTTTTATTTCTTTATTTTTAACCCCTTAATGACCCAATGTTGGCTATACCCGTCATGGCTTTGAACTGTCACTGCATGTAAACACTCTATTTGGTCAAAGAAATGCAGAAAATATCATCCTAAATTTACTACTAACATGAAGTCCAATATGTCATGAACAAATCAGTCTTGGAATCACTGGGATACGTTGAAGCGTTCCAGAGCTATAACCTCAGAAAGTGACACTGGTCAGAATTGCATAATGAGGCTCGGTCCTTAAGGGGTTAATATGGTAAAACGGGTGATTTTAATTTTTTTACCATATTTTTTTAAAACATTTTGGTTCCACTTTTTATAGTATTTAAAAGTCTCCTTCAGGGACAACAACCTGCGATCGTCTGATCACTTGTTCAATATACAGCAATGTCACAGCATTGCTGTATATAGCAAAAATCACATTCCTGTCAATGCAGGTCACAGTCTTGTTTTCACAGGAGTACTGTGATGACAGATACAGAAGTCTTCAGCAGACCCCTCCCTGGCTGTCATGATAACACATTGGGGACCCACGATCGTATTGCAGATGATTAAGGGGTCAGAAGGGGAGCGTACCTTCCAGCCATAACACGTTAAATGCTGCTGACAGAGATTGACAGTGGCAATTAACCGGATACCAGCTGCAAGCAGAGCACCGCTCCCCTGCGGCAGTTAGAGGCGGATGAAGGCTGAAACATTCAACCTTCACCTGCGAGGAAATATGCGGACTCGTCGTGACTACAAGAAACACTGTAATATGTTCTTTCTCCATTCTGCTACACAATAAAAAAACGGAGTACCAGCACAGTGAGATAGATGTCAGGTTACAGGGCCTATTGAAGTATAGGGAGAGGGTAGGAGACAGGGAAAGTGATAAGCACTCAGCATAATGAGAGACCAGAAATGCAGGAATCCATCTCTCTGTAAATACTGTTTATGAAAGACATTATAGCAGACAGTCTCCAGACATCATAGTAGATAATTACAGATAGAACAATTTGCAGAGGGCGAAAATGGTGATATTGGAGTATGGAACTCTCATAATGTCCAGAAATCGTGTTATTCCTCATGTGTACAGTCATGGCCAAAAGTTTTGAGAATGACACCAAAATGATATTTTCACCTGATCTGCTGCCCTCTGGTTTTTATTTGTGTTTGATGTTTATATCACATACAGAAATATAATTGCAATCATATTATGATACCAAAAGGTTATATTGACAGTTAGAATGAGTTAATGCAGCAAGTCAATATTTGCAGTGTTGACCCTTCTTCTTCAGGACCTCTGCAATTCTCCCTGGCTGCTCTCAATCAGCTTCTGGACCAAATCCTGACTGATAGCCGTCCATTCTTCCATTCTTCCATTCTTGCATAATCAATGCTTGCATTGTGCCAGAATTTGTTGGTTTTTGTTTGTCCACCCGTCTCTTGATGATTGACCACAAGTTCTCAATGGGATTAAGATCTGGGGAGTTTCCAGGCCATGGACCCAAAATCTCTATGTTTTGTTCCCTGAGCCATTTAGTTATCACCTTTGCTTTATGGCAAGGTGCTCCATCATGCTGGAAAAGGCATTGTTGGGCGCCAAACTGCTCTTGGACGGTTCGGAGAAGTTGCTCTTGGAGGACATTCTGGTACCATTTTTTATTCATGGCTGTGTTTTTAGGGAAGACTGTGAGTGAGCCGATTCCTTTGGCTGAGAAGCAACCTCACACATGAATGGTTTCAGGATGCTTTACAGTTGGCATGAGACAAGACTGGTGGTAGCGCTCACCTCTTCTTCTCCGAATAAGCCATTTTCCAGATGTCCCAAACAATCGAAAAGGGGATTCATCAGAGAAAATGACTTTCCCCTAGTCCTCAGCAGTCCACTCCCTGTATGTTTTGCAGAATATCAGTCGGTCCCTGATGTTTTTTCTGGAGAGAAGTGGTTTCTTTGCTGCCCTCCTTGAAACCAGGCCTTGCTCAAAGAGTCTCCGTCTCACAGTGCGTACAGAAGCACTCACACCAGCCTGCTGCCATTCCTGAGCAAGCTCGGCACTGCTGGTAGTCCGATCCCGCAGCTGAAACAGTTATAAGACATGGTCCTGGCGCTTGCTGGTCTTTCTTGGGCGCCCTGGAGCCTTTTTGACAACAATGGAAGCTCTCTCCTTGAAGTTCTTGATGATGCGATAGATTGTTGACTGAAGTGCAATCTTTCTAGCTGCGATACTCTTCCCTGTTAGGCCATTTTTGTGCAGTGCAAAGATGGCTGCATGTGTTTCTTTACAGATAACCATGGTTAACTGAAGAGAAACAATGATACCAAGCACCAGCCTCCTTTTAAAGTGTCCAGTGGTGTCATTCTTACTTAATCATGACTGATTGATCGCCAGCCCTGTCCTCATCAACACTCACACCTGTGTTAATGGAACAACCACTAAAACGATGTTAACTGCGCCTTTTAAGGCAGGACTGCAATGATGTTGAAATGTTTTTTTGGGGGTTAAAGTTCATTTTCTAGGCAAATATTGACTTAGCAAGTAATTGCTGTTAAGCTGATCACTCTTTATGACATTCTGGAGTATATGCAAATTGCCATTAGAAAAACTGAAACAGTAGACTTTGTAAAAATTAATATTTGTATCATTCTCAAAATTTTTGGCCATGACTGTACACACAGGACAGCTTATTCTAACAAGTTACTTGAAAATGCAGGTATGCAAAGGAATCTTTCATCAGGTTTTTGCTATTTAATCAGCCTGATGTAGGAGCATAGAGCCTGATTCCAGGGATGTGGCACTTACTAGTTTCTGTGCTGTAATTTCAACACAATCAGTATTTTATCAGCAGGAGATTATCATCACTGCAGGACTAAGTGTCACATGCAAACCACTCCAGCTAATCTGTGTAACCCTGCCTCGCTACTGATTGGCAGCCGGCTGACATGTACAGAGGAAGCTGACATTCAGTGGTGTGGCTGGGTTACACACAGCTCAGCATTCACAGCACTGCTATATCTACAGGAAAG
Organism: Allobates femoralis; assembly: GCA_033576535.1. Taxonomy (NCBI): domain Eukaryota; kingdom Metazoa; phylum Chordata; class Amphibia; order Anura; family Aromobatidae; genus Allobates; species Allobates femoralis. The sequence continues at coordinate 45,472,688 of JARQOC010000007.1, forward strand.
AAAACAAGAATTCTATCAAAACTGCACCAAGCAGTCCAGTAAGTGATACATCACTGGAATCAGGCTCTCAAACCCTATATCATGCTGCTCTCAGATTCCATAACAAAAACCTGCTGACAGATTCCTGGACATGTCCATCTTTGAATGCCATTTTATAATTTGCATAATTTCTTAAGAATAATATGTTATTTACTTTTGAAATGTAGATTTTTATGTACACAAATTTCCATCTCAGCAAGTGATGTCAGATTGCTGGGATTAATGATTGCTCCATGACCCCTCCTAGACTTGAGACTAGAGAGGCTGCAGCATGGTAAGGGTATATGCCCACCCACAATCAGGGTTATATGGCGCTATGTACACAGTGTATTCTCACTGAGTCCACTGTGTTCTTCCGCGCAGGAGATTGACATGCTGCAGATAGGAAATGTCTACACAGCATTACACAAGCACAGTGGACATGAGATGTCTATCAATCCATCCACTGTGCTTGTATTGCATAACGTAGTGTTTTGGACGCAGTGAAAATATGCTGCATTCAAAACAATACTAACACTGATCATGGTGGGCAATTAGCCGGAAACATAACATTAATTGTCTTGCACCCTGAAGTTACATTTTATTACACCTGTGCATATGCCTTATTAGAGTATATTGATCTCATAAAGTGGTTCCCCTGCTAAGGACCCCCATCTGTTAGCCAGACTGACTTTCCCTCTGGGCATCCTTCTCATCCAGTTGCGTACCGCCCATAGCGGCAGACCATGAGGCTGCTCTGGGACCCCTGAATTAAGGGGCCTGTGCTGGGCCCCCACACCCCTGCCTGCCATCATAACAGGGTACCCAGAGCATCCCTTTATTATACAGACTCCGTTATATCATGGCCATTATATAATGCAGAATTTACCTGTAGGGCACAGGACAGGCTGATTTCCTAAACAATTACATCTAATCATCTAGATGTGGCTCTCTGTCCATCACATACGAACCTTATCTTGTGCTCCTACGGGTCTCAGGATTCTATCCCGATCCATCCACTCAGGCTCCTGAAATGCTGTTCGACCCTAATGAGGACAGGATTTAGATGGAAGATACACAGATCTATTACATAAGGTAATGCAAGCAAAATTCATAATATCAAGATTACAGGTATGATTTATTCTTCTTGTATACAATCAACATATTATTTTAGACAGTAATTGAGGCAAAACATAAGAGTTCCTATAGGTTCACCTGAACACCTGTACGGTGCGGGGAGTGGTCCCGGCTCCTAGTATGTGCTGCTGTGGTACCCCTGAACCCCTGGGTGAGGAGACACATTAGGAGTCATACGTCCATGATAAACACACTAATCAAGCCAGACATGTCACTTGAAGCAACGATCACCAAACTATGACTTGCCATCTTTGGACACATCATACCAAGAGAGAAATCACTAGAGAAGGACAATTAGAAGGTACAAGGTGAAGAGGAGGACCAGCAGTCCAATGGCGGAAAACACCCTGGTGGGCCTGTGTAGGCTGCACGAGATCGATCATCTTACAGAACATTCATCCATCAAGAGCGAGCTGAAAGCCAATAAATAATAATAACAATATGGACAACCCAAGGATGACACCCAGGAGGCAGAACAATGTTTCATGAATGAGACACTATTTATATATATTAATCATCTGTCGTCTTGAAGAAAAAAAAATGTGTTCTTTTACATGACCTGATCGGAGTCAGTTTTGCACTGGAATTTCTTGGTTTCAACAGAGAAGGTGACTTTGATGGCCCTCTTCATCTGTATAAAACATGGACACGTGACGATCTTTGTTCTCTCTTTGTATGTACAGGGTATATCCTTAGTATATAGCTGGTTATTATATTTGAAACCATCCTTCAGTAACAGAACACTGGTGACTAGTGGTTAGAAACAAAGTTGTCTTCAGTTGGATCACTGTGGCCCATTATGGTGTCAGAGTTAGAGCCCACCCAGTCCAACTCTGGTCTTAAAGGGAATCTGTTGCCAGGTTTTTGCTATTTTAACTCGGAGCAGCATAATGTAGAGACAGACCCTGAATCCAGCGATGTGTCATTTACTGGGCTGTTTGGCTTATTGATTAAAAACCGTTTTCCTGCTGCAGATATACCAGTTCTCTGAATGCTGTGCTCTGTATAACCCCAAATTGTATGACCCAGTACATTAGCCATGACTGTAATCTGATTGTATGACTGGAACCATAAAAACGGAACCTTATATAATAGCATCAACGCTCGTACTTTGATTATGGCATGGTGCTGCAATGATGATGTTGCGCTGGGTCGGCTAATCATGGGGAGTGGTAATTTTATGGCTCCTGTCCAGCAGCCATAGATTACTGTTGTGGCCGATGCACTTAGGGCGGCTTCACACTGCGGCGTGATCCGGTCCAGGGCTGTCCCGGGCAGGCACCGCGGTCCTAACCTGTCAGCGGCTGCAGCTGCGTGCGCTGCACACATGACCGGAGGGCATATTAGCCCCCCAGTCCTGTGTGGTGATCCGGTCCGCGGCTGTCAGGGTCATCTCGGACAGCCCCGGACCAGATCACGCCGCAGTGTGAAGCCTCCCTAAGTTGTTTGAATAGATTCGCATTAACTTTAGACACACCTTTTAATAATATAATTTGGGTATTTTATTTAGTCCCATTGCAACACATTTATAAAATCAAGCTCCTCGACATGCAGTCTACCTTTGCATAAATTGGTGAAAGCGTCATCGTGTAATAGGAGACACTGTGGCAACAATTCAATTCATGACATATTTTCCCTCCTAAATATGAGACAATAAAGTGTGTGTGGTTTTATTAAAAAGTAGAAGCTTTTAAAGACCACACAAACGGTCAACCATGAATTAGATACAATGTAAAGTTCAGAACAGGGTTCCTGACTACTGAAGAACATAGTGCTGTCAGCGTTCAGCCCCGCTGCCCCTGCAGCCTTAGATAATCAGCTGCAGCTTGCAGCTGTGGAGGGGAGTGGGGTTCGTGCTGTCAGCTGCAGCTGCAGGGGGGTGATGGGGGGGCTGTCAGCGTTCAGCCCCGCCGCCACTGCAGCCTTAGATGATCAGCTGCAGCTTGCAGCTGTGGAGGGGGGATTCATTCTCTCAGCTGCAGCTGTGGGTGGGTATGGGGGGTGTTGGCTGCTGTCGCTTGGAGCTGTAGAGGGGGGGATGCTGTCAGCTGCAGCTGTGGAGAGGGAGGGGGTGCTATCAGCCGCAGTTGTGGAGTCAGGTGGTCAGCTGCTGCTGTGGAGGGGGGGGGGTTTGCTATCAGCAGCAGCTGTGGCGACGGAGGTGGGTGCTGTCAGCTGCAGAGTGGGGGTGGGGGGGTGATATCCCCCTGGCTGCTGCCGCTTGGACTCCAGGGCCCTGGGTGCTATCAGCGGGGGGAGATGCTGTCAGCTGCAGCTGTGGAGCAGGGGGGGTGCTGGCAGCTGCGGAGCGGGGCTGCCATCCTGCTGCCACTTGGTCTCCAGGGCCCTGGGTGCTATCAGCAGCAGTTGTGGAGTGGGGGGGTGGATGCTGTCAGCTGCAGCTGTGGGGCACGGGGGGGGGTGCTGTCAGCTGTAGCTGTAACGCGAGAAGGGGGTGTGCTGTTAGCAGTAGCTGTAGAGCGGGGAGGGGGGTTTGCTAGCAGCTATAGCTGAGGAGGGGGGTTGGGGGGGTGCTACCACCTGGGGCTGGGAGGTCTGGGAGCCGGGGCTGCAGAGGAGGGGGCCCTCTACTGATGCTTGAGGGGCCCCCTACCAAGTCGGGGCCCTGGTGCAGCTGAACCAGCTGCACCACGGTAGGTCCGACTCTGACGCTCAGGGTAAATGGCAGCGGAGTCTCCTTACATTCTCCTGGTGATCCAGCGATGTACCCGCTGTGATCGCCGGTGAGAGCCCCTTCGGATGCCTCCATATGACTTCCTGGTTCCGTCTCTGTGAGCTGCAGCGGCTCATTGGAGGAGGAACTGGGCGGGAAATACAAATGTATAAAATTTCTGCCCATAAAATAAATTTTTTACCAAAAAAATGGTACCACTTTTAGCACAAAATTCCTGACATAATCATACCGCCAGGGAGGTTAAAGAAGCACACAGACACCTGATGGATGTACAGTACTACAAGAAACTGCATGAAGACCCAACTCCACATATATGAGGGAGTGGAAAAGAGTCATCAAATGCTTGAGTAAAGATTTCACAAACCTTCTGGACTTAATACCTGAGGACTCAAGGATGGTAGTTTTCTATATCCTTCCCAAGATCCATAAGCCAGGAAACCTAATGAGGCCAATGATCTCAGTCGTGGGAACAATCACTGACAAAATCTTAGGATACAGTTGTGGCCAAAAGTATTGACACCCCTGCAATTCTGTCAGATAATACTCAGTTTCTTCCTGAAAATGATTGCAATCACAAATTCTTTGGTATTATTAGCTTTATTTAATTTGTCTTCAATGAAAAAACACAAAAAGAATTGTCCTAAAGCCAAATTGGATCTAATTCCACACCAAACATAAAAACAGGGGGTGGACAAAAGTATTGGCACTGTTAGAAAAATCATGGAATGCTTCTCTAATTTGTGTAATTAACAGCACCTGTAACTTACCTGTGGCACCTAACAGGTGTTGGCAATAACTAAATCCCACTTGCAGCCAGTTGACATGGATTAAAGTTGACTCAACCTCTGTCCTGTGTCCTTGTGTGTACCACATTGAGCATGGAGAAAAGAAAGAAGACCAAAGAGCTGTCTGAGGACTTGAGAAACCAAATTGTGAGAAAGCATGAGCAATTTCAAGGCTACAAGTCCATCACCAAAGACCTGAATGTTCCTGTGTCTACCGTGCACAGTGTCATCAAGAAGTTTAAAGCCCATGGCACTGTGACTAACGTCTGAATGAAAAGGGACTGTATGGTAGGATACCCAGGAAGACCCCACTTCTTACCCCGAGACATAAAAAAGCCAGGCTGGAGTTTGCCAAAACTTACCTGAGAAAGCCTAAAATGTTTTGGAAGAATGTTCTCTGGTCACATGAGACAAAAGTAGAGCTTTTTGGGCAAAGGCATCAACATAGAGTTTACAGGAGAAAAAAAGAGGCATTCAAAGAAAAGAACACGGTCCCTACAGTCAAACATGGCGGAGGTTCCCTGATGTTTTCGGGTTGCTTTGCTGCCTCTGGCACTGAACTGCTTGACCGTGTGCATGGCATTATGAAGTCTGAAGACTACCAACAAATTTTGCAGCATAATGTAGGGCCCAGTGTGAGAAAGCTGGATCTCCCTCAGAGGTCATGGGTCTTCCAGCAGGACAAAGACCCAAAACACACTTCAAAAAGCACTAGAAAATGGTTTGAGAGAAAGCACTGGAGACTTCTAAGGTGGCCAGCAATGAGTCCAGACCTGAATCCCATAGAACACCTGTGGAGAGTTCTAAAAATGGCAGTTTGGAGAAGGCACCCTTCAAATATCAGTGACCTGGAGCAGTTTGCCAAAGAAGAATGGTCTAAAATTCCAGCAGAGCATTGTAAGACACTTATTGATGCTTCACTTCTGACCTGAGACAGTAGCACTGAATTCTGGGAGGCAGCCTTCAAAGACCTTCGATCCCAGCTGAATGTGACGTTGGACTGGGTCTTTAGGTGCTGGAGTGTGGACACTTATTTTGCCTTGACCCAGCATGCTGCACGGGTAGAGCTCCATTCAAGAGCTGAGGACAAGAGACCAGTCCCAGGGTGAGCCCGAGGTTCCAGGGGGTGACCAGCAGACCAACCAGCCAACTGCCGATGACCAGGAGGTGACCGGAACCAAGCCGGAGGACCCAGAAGAGCCTGATGTGCCCGAGGGAAAAGTCCTGGACGTTCCCATGGATATGCCTGGCCAAGATAGAGGAGCCAACCAGCCAGCAGGATCCCGTGGAGGAGGATGAACCCAAGGAGGATGAGACAGACAGCTCGGAGGAAGTCGGGACATTCTGTGGTGGGACTGCCATCAGCATCGACCGTTCGGACAGGTCAGTGCAGCCGCCATGACCTGTGTGCGGGACCGTGCTCCGGTTCTGGCCCCGGAGCAACCTGACTTTGCCTTCCAGCAGTTCCAGGCCGACCAGGTGGAGAGGCAGCGCTGCCGAGAATGCTGGTGGGCCAAGGAACAGGAGAACTTGCTGGCTAAAGCGAGAGCCAGAGAACGTCCCGCAAAAGTATCTCCAGAAGAGCGACAGACAGGTACCGTAGTGGCCTTTAACCTGAAAAATTGGTGGGGGTTTATATGGGAGCCTGATCTAGAGGAGGAGGCTTTCGTGAGCCGCCGGGACGTAGAGGTATACCTCCCTAAAGGACACCCCAACCGAGATCTGTACTGTATGGATCGGGTGATCTATGAGAGGCATTTGGGGCCTAGGGGGTGATACGCCCTAGGTTTACAAGGCAGTGAACTAGAATATTAGTAAACCCGTGTATATAGTTTGTTGTTGATATATGTTATGCTGATAAATAACCTGTGGACTTTTATTTTGTTGAGCCTTGGACTGTGAACCCGTTAAGCCATGGACTCTTTGAAATTGTGCCTTTAATACAGGCTGGTGGTGCAATGGACACTGTTGAAAGTGAGAGACAATGACCACCGGAACTATATTTGAACCTGGCCCTATTTTGGCCAGTATACTAAGTAAATAAAGTACCTCCCGCAAGGGAAGAAAAAGTATTGCTTGTTGTTATGGTTACTGTTGATAATAAAAATGTACATTTTAATTCTGCAATGGGTCAGGTCGCTCGCAAACAAGCGAGCTTAACCTAGGGGAATGTGGCACCCCACTGGTCAGGATGCCACGTAGAGGTACTGCACCCAAATAAGAGTGAAACTGCCCCGGGGATCCTGCTCCACCTATGGGGAGTGTAACCATCTTGCTGCCCAAACATCACTCCAGACGTCTGACTCGCAGCACCGGTAACCATACCAGAACCATAGGTGGCATCACAAACTACAGTATTTATGTTATTTTTATTGACTGTTTTCAGCGACCATCAGGGCCACGGGACCAGGCACAGGCCTCAGTGACATCCCCCGTGAATCAACACCCAAAACCGGGTACCCCACAGCCCTGGGGCAGGTCAGAAGGGAAGGTCGAGAACCAGGGACCGGCCCTGAAGGTGGCGAGGAGACTCTACGCTCCAACCACGGAACCGGAGGCCACAAGATTTAGAGGAGCTGTGGCCAACTCCCGACACATCCGCCGAGAAGGTAACTGTACTAGGGTCAGGGGACATGGCCGGTCGCCCGACAGGACCCATGCCCATGGCTACTAGATTGGGGCAATGTGTGTTGAGGTGCGAGCAGGAGTTAGGTGAACAGGCAGCGCTGAGAGAGAAAGCAATCTGAGAAGAAAGGAACAAAAAAGGGGGTGTCTTGGACCGGCGGTTGTTGAGGACTATCCAGACCGAGAATGTGCAAGGACTGTACCCTGTAACACCGGTAAGTGAGAAGCTAAGAAAAATTGGCTTTGGAACTCAGAAATGTGTGTGGAGCTGTTAAGTTCCTGTCTGAGGAGCGGTAGACTGATAAGCCGCGCAGGCCGCAGGGACCTGCCCGTGAGACACTCCGATCCTTCCCTCCGGCCAGATCAGCCCTGCTGGCCCTCCTCCACCAATACCTCAACACCAGCTGCCCTGGGGAACTGCTCCACCCATGGGGATTGAAACCATCACACAGCGTCGGCCATTAATAGCAGAATACCACGGGTGGCGTCATGAAAACCACCCTAAAATCCCTACAAATCCCATACTGCGTGAGCACTTCCCTTCCCCTTTTATTGACCGCTCCAGGGCCACGGACTAGGTCACGCCACCGTGACATCCCCATCCCCTGATGACTTCGTCCGAGTACCCCACAGCCCCCACAGGGCGCGCCACTTGCAATAAGGTGTCCCTTGAAATGTTTCAAACCCCAAATACCTTTCCTTACCTGACTAGATTAGCTGTGACCGATCACACAGCCAGATTTCCTCACAGGTGCTGACCTCACTCCACAACACCATTCATATGTAGTTTCATGCTGATCCCAGCACCTCTGAATCCCTCTCCGCTGACCCTAGCTTGCAGGGTCTAGCAGTAGTTTCGGTATCCATGGTTACAGCCACTCATATCTTGCTGTCTGATGACCCCTAGTGAGCAGTGTAACTTACTGTGGTAGCAATTTATTCATTTAAAGGAGAAGAGCAGTACTAATGGCCACTTTACACGTCCTGATATCGTCGTCCAACTTCAATAAAAAGTCACGTGGTTCGTGCGTTGGCGCCGATATCGTTTGTGCGTTGTGTGGTGTAAATGTCCAATTCAATGCAAGAACGATGCCAAAACGATATCGGGGAAGAAATGAGCAGGCTCTCCAACTGCCCGATATTGGATGGACGATCTGGCAGGATCGTTCTGTGTAACAGCCCAACAACGATTTGGAGCACAACTTCTCCTATTCACTCCCATGTTAAATGGTCATTCCGTGGTTTGCGCGTACAAGGGGGCGTACACATCGCAGTTGTGTTGGCTGCTGATATCGCCCTGTGTGACAACTCCTATGCGATCTTGGATTTCAGCCAAAAAAATGCGCGCTCCCGTGCCGTTGTATACAATATCGGACCGATGTTGGGACATGTAAAGTTGCCATAACACTTGCAGATATCAACCTACAACAAGTGCGTGAAAGGTCATGACATCATGATATAGAAAGCGCGCACATGCACAGAGTCTTCCCAGCTGGAGGGCCCTTCTCCATGTGAAAGGCCCAGGGAGGATCTGAAGAGGCCTGGTTGGGTGACAGTGAGGAGTGGAGTGTCCAGATCAGAGAGGTGAGTATAACGATTTTTTAAAATGTTTACGTCTTACATTTACTATGATCCGAGGTGTGAAGAGACATGAGAACACAATATAGAGGAATGACTTCTCAATTAAATTTCCTGGGAAAATCTGTGCAAACAGTCATCACCTTCTTTGTAAGCACTAATCCAGCATTTTTTTCTTATTTCAGCACTGATGCGGTTCTTTAAAGGTAGGTTCGCAGCCCTCTGTCTTATACTCCCCTGCTGCCATCATCATCTTTCTCCAGTGTCACTCCGGTCGGTCTCCAGTGATTTGTGACCTGCCGGCAGCTTCAGTGTTCCTTGGAGCGCGCCTGAGATCACAACTCAAACTCTATGAGGCCTCGTTCTGGCCTTGGTCTGGCTCTCAGAGTTGCATTGAGACCTTGTGACGTAACTTCTGACTTCCAAGGGATGAATTGGCACCACAAAACTATGAAGCCGCTGGGAGGTGAGTATTCGACAGGGGTCAGGGGATTTAGATTTAATGCACCACTCCAGCACTGAAAAAACATACAGTTGGAGTGGAGCTTTAAAAGGTATCAACCACTGAGGACCCTCAATTTTTATGATTTTATTACTATTTGTCATCAACTTGTGTTATACTTTGTACTAGAACGTGGGCACCTTTATGCTTAGCACAAGCATTTCCTGTTTTCTCTGTCTTTGCAGTCAGAGGAAAGAGAAGAACCTATAGTTAGAAAATCAAAAGGGGCTCAGCAGCAGGAAACGTTTGTGATGATTTTCAGGTATATCACAGGAAAATGACTGCTGTGCCCTGAGTCAAGTCAACTCGCCATTATGTTTGTAAACTTAGTGCTGACAGTGACAGAGTAGTGTTACATGATGCATACTGTACATGATACATGATACATATTAATCTCTTGCTTCCGCAGACATTTTCATTTTTGCACTTTCTTCCCCTTTTTCCAAGAGTCCATGACATTGTTGATTTTCTGTAAGCATAGCTGTATGAGGCTTGTCATTGTGGGACAACTTGTAGTATTAAATGACACCCTTCATTTACCACATAATGCACTTGAAAGCAGAAGAAAAGTTCCAACTGCGATGAAATTGTGAGAACAATGCAATTCTATTATGTTTTTGTGAGGTTTTATTTATACTGGATACATTAGTTTTAAAAATGTCTCTGTATCATGATTCTCCAGGTCCTTACAATTGTGGTGATAACAATTTTGTGTAGAATAATTTTCGTTTAAAGGAAAACTGCCTAGTCAAAAATCCATATGTAACTGCTATCATTTTCTAATTCCTCTCTCTAAGCTCTCTCTATTCATGTATTTCTTTCAATTATATTTCCCTCCTATCTTCTGTAAACTTCAAATAAAGATAATCATTGCATCTGTCAATCACAGTGAATGATCCACTTAGTTCTCTGCTGTCCACTCCCATAAGCATGAATATGCTTGTCACATACTCACACCACATCACGGCACAGGAGATCACTGGGGGGGGGCTGTATTCTCCTCTCTGCCCACTGTGTTTGCAGCCAAGAAAGAGGTGAAATACAACACAGAAACTGTCACAGCAGGGATTCCTGCTTACAGAGACAAATGGAGTCTAGATAAGTCAGACCAGCAATAGCACTCTCCCTCCATATCCTAATCAGTACAGAAGCTTCTATGGGAACTGAAACTACACTGTACTGAGAGTATAGGGAGGAGGGAGGAGAGAGCCGGCTGAGAGGGAGGAGAAAGCTGCTGAGAGGGAGGAGAGTGCTGCTGAGAAGGCGTGCATAATTACATGACCGTTTATACAGCAGCCGGACAATTCCTGTTTAGTTATAATGGAGAGGACTAATCTAGGAGCTCACTGCAGGGTCTGACAATGCTGATAACATGGAACCTACAAACAGTACAATAATGATTTTACATGTTTTTAAAATACTGAAAAATGACCTGACAGTGTCCCTTTAATTGGGTACAAAACCTCCAAAAATTTGTATTGAAAAAATAAGTTTAGTTTGTGTCACCAGTCTCTGAGACCAATAACATTTTTATTTTTCAATCAGGGCTTAAATATTTATTTGACTGAAGAGCTATCACATTATTGATTACTTTTTGTGGTACATACAATGTTTTGATTAGCTTTTATTGTATTTTTTTGGGGAGGAGTGGTGATCAAACAAATGCAAATCTGACATTTTGATTTTTTTCTTATCAAAGCTTTTAGCAATTGGGTTAGTTAATTTTCATGTTTTGATAGATCAGAATTTTATGGACTTTTATGAACGCAACGATATCAGATATACAGTGGATCAAATAGTATTGAACTTGTCATCAATTTTCTAAGTACCGGTAAGTATATTTGGGTAACAACTCATCCAATCTACACAGGCAAAGAAATCAAACCATAGATTTCCATAAATCTAGTGATCACTGATGTGTAATAATGAGAAATGTCACAGGGAAAAAAAGTATTGAACACGCTTACTGAAATGCATTTAATGGTTCATATAAAAGCCTTTGTTTGTGATGTCCACAGATCCAGGAAAGGTGTAAGATGGTCCGTGCTGCATAAAAAAACAGACACCAAGCAAAGATTAGAGTTTCGAGCGGGGACCATCTTACACCTTTCCTGGATCTGTGGATATTCTTACACGTGTTACGTGGCGGTGGAGGTCCTGCGGCAGCTTTCAACTATATGCCATCAAAACTAGTTGTGGGTGCACACAACTAGACTAGGTGAGTGCACCTTTGTGTGACCCGTTATTTTGTCAGTGTCGCATTGATAGGGCACTATTGCGCCTCTGTGTCTCCTTTCTTCCTTTTCCATTTGTTGGTGAGGGCAGCTTCAAGACACCTCCTGTATGGAGACATTAGCTTTCATAGTTCAGGTGGATTTTGGCCTATTCTTCCACACAAACACTTTAAATCCTGAAGGTTATGCACTCAGCTTTAGTTCCTTCCGTAAACCTTCTATTGGATTTAGGTCAGGTTATCGGCTCAGCCATTCTAGCAGATTTTCTATCTCTAAAACCAATTGAGAGTTTCCTTGGCTGTGTGTTTGTGATTGTGTTCCTGAAATTTTCACCCTCATTTAATTTTCATCATCCTAGTAGATAGCAGCAGATTTGTATGAAGAATGTCTAGGTACATACAGTGCCGTATGCTGAAAAAAAAACCCACACCATGATGTTCTCACCTCCAAACTTCACGGTTGGTATGGTGTTTTTGGGGGTGGATTTCCATTGCCATTTGGCTTCCAAACATGGAGTGTATAATGGCATCTTAAAAGTTCAATTTTGGTTTCATCTGACCAAACTATATTTTTCCAGTATTTTACGGACTTATCTAAACATTGTTGAGCAAATTTTAAACGTGCTTGAACATCCTTTTCGTTCAGCTATGGAGTCTTGCGTGGTGAGCGTTTTGGTGAGTTGAATGCATTACTTGTTGTTTACTTTGAAACAATAGCATCTGCTGATTCCAAGTCTTTCTGTAGATCTCCACAGGTGGTCATTGGCTGTGGACAACTCTCTAATAATTCTTTTCAATACTGTGTCTGAAATCTTGCGGGGAGCATGGGGTTGTGGCGGTTTGTGGTGCAATTATGCTATTTCTACTTCTGGATTATGGCTCACAGGAACCTTCAGCAGTTTAGAAATTCTTCTGTAACCAATGCCATAAGAATGTTTTGCAACAATAAGGTTGTGAAGGTCTTGAGACAGCTCATTGGTTTTACCCATCATGAGATGTTTATTGTGTGGTACCTTTCAGTAAAACACAAACATCCTTCCTTCTGGTGGCATGGATGTTTCTGGCTACCTAGGGCATATCATAAGATTAATTGTGAGAGTCTTACCTCTTGTATCCACAATTAAAGCGAACCTGTCACCCCCCCCGACATCAAAAGCTAAAATAGCCACGTTCTGCAGCACTAAGGCTGCATTCAGGGAAGGTGGCTATAGCCTTTTGATGCCCTATACATTGTTAAATATGCACTTATTTAACTGCTGACACTTAAGACGACCTAAGACCGGGAGACGGGGTGTCCAGGAAGTCGGGCTGCGCGCACAGCGCATGCGCGGCGCCATAGAAGAGAACGGAGGCGCGTGTTCATGTTACAGTGTGAGGGGAGGCAGCAGCAGGCGACGAGAATGATTGACAAGAGGGGGCGGGCCGGAGGAGCGCGAAACCCGCCTCCCGGTCTTAGGTCGTCTTAAGTGTCAGCAGTTAAATAAGTGCATATTTAACAATGTATAGGGCATCAAAAGGCTATAGCCACCTTCCCTGAATGCAGCCTTAGTGCTGCAGAAGGTGGCTATTTTAGTTTTGATGTCCGGGGGGGGGTGACAGGTTCGCTTTAAGCTTGGCTGCTGGCCTATATTCTTATAGGGTTATTGTTATAATTAGACTTTTTTTTATCTAAACAGGGCTTATTCAAGTCCTAATAGAGCCTAGCACACTCCAAGGGCGGCTTCACACTGTGGTCAGTTCTGGTCCTGGGCTGTCAGGGATGAACCTGACAGCCCCGGACTGGATCAGCACACAGAACTGGAGGGCTAATTTGCCCTCCGGTCTGGTGTGCGGCCGCACACAGCTGCTGCCGCTGATAGGTCAGGACCGCGGCTCACGAGCTAGCTGGGGTTGCACACCAGACTGGAGGGCAAATTAGCCCTCCAGTTCTGTGTGCTGATCCAGTCCGGGGCTGTCAGGTTCATCCCTCACAGCCCTGGACCGGACCTGACCGCAGAGTGAAGCCGCCCTAAGAATACCATGTGTTCTCATTTATTAGGTGGTCCTTATGTTGTCCTGGTTGCGGAAATGCTTAACTTTATAATATTGTAATACTATTTACTAATATTGTTCACATGGACACCCTCCCGTCTGGTTGTTACTTCATCCCTTTGCCTTCCTTAGTGATACGGTTGAACCTTTTCCTTATTCCTGAATTCTGTACTACATCTTGTATTCTATGTTCCCCCTATTTAATTGCATTTATACAAGCATATGTGACCCCACTGCTTTGTGTTATGGTTGTAACTTGGTTTTTAATTGATTTTATGTTTCTGGTTCTGAGCCTTGTCCTTCGCACAATAAAATAGTTTTTCTTCACTGCATTACAGTGTCTCTCGTTATCCAGAAGCTCTCTTTCTCCCCCTTTTCTAGGTTCTAGTCTTTCGTGGATGCAGCACCAGTCTTATATTTATTAGGCGAACAGTGCGCCCCAATAACTTAATTAAATTCCTTTCAATAGAAGCAGCTAATATTTTTTCACTAAGTGGCAGGATTGCTTTCTAATTGCAGATAGATTTCAATTGGTTTTATGGATTTCCATGACTTTTTGCACCACTTTTTCTTCATATGTTCATTACATTTCCCTGTGTCATATCACATTATTACACTTAATTTAATGTATGGACATCTATGGATTTATTTCTGGATCGGACAGGTTGTTACCAACATTTGGTGAGAAATTCACGTTAATAACATATTTAGAAATATGTTTACTTAGGAAACTAGTGATGTCTTCAATACATGGGCGTACACAGGATCAAAACTAGGGGGGAGCAAGCCATGGTCGTTCGGAACATCAAATCCGGCTCGGTGCATTGTGGGGGCTGATCACGTGTTCAGCCGGGCTCCAGCGCATGCGCAGTGCACATATTGAAGCAGATTGAACACATGATCAAGCCCCACAATGCACCGGGTCAGATATGACGTCAGAGTACCACAGGAGTCGGGAATTTCAAAAAGAGCTGACAGGTTCCCTTTAAAGGGAACCTGTCACTCCCTTTGGCCGTTCTAACCCCTACCCACCACTTTATACATGATGTATTTGGGATTCCTGTGACCACTCTACATGCTCAGCGGTTGCCCTGTGTACCTCAAAAATGAACTTTTAATATCTCCTGAGTGGGAAATTAGCTGAAAATGGTCCGGGAGGATCTGCTCAATCTGGTCCTTGTCGCCCCACTGGTTGAAATGCCCACCTCGCTCCTGTGAAAAGGCCACCGCTCCTGAGTATGTCACATTGCTCTTATGCCTGCGCAGTGGCGCAGGTCTGTGTGCTCAATGCAAGCGCACCTGTGACCGAGTCTCACGAGCACAAAACTACAGCACAAACACCACAAAACTACATCACCAGACCCACTAGAGTTACAGAAATACATCCATATAACCTCCATTAGTGCAGAAGCACTATGTCAAAACTCTCGGCAGGTCGAGCTGTTGCCAGGGGGGAATTGGGTCGCCTGTGCAGGTCTTTACACCTGCATGACATCTGGAGGTACCTGCACGCCGGGGAGCGGGACTATACGTTCTACTCTAGCAGGCATAGGTCCTACTCGCGTATCGATTTTTTCTTGGTGGATAGTGGGACCCTGCCTGTCTGTACCAAAGCAGATAAGGGAAGGGACTCATTACGTGGTCCGAACACGCTCCTACCTCCCTGTTCCTCTCCCTGGAAGGAAGATTGGTATGGGGGACTGAGGGTCTTACAGGCAGCTTCCAGGAAATCGTGAAGAAAATTCATATGAGGTGGTATTACCCTCCGGTGACCCTTGCTCGTTTCTCCCAGGATCGATCCCCTCTATGCTGGAGGGGCTGTGGAGAAAGAGGTACACTGGCCCACATGTGGTGGTCCTGCCCCAGACTGGCCCCCTTTTGGGCAGTCATCTCTGGCTTGATGAGATCGGTAACGGGCATGCGTGTCCAGGTGTCGCCGCAGCTGGCAATCTTGCATGTAGGGATCCATCTCTTTCCCAGGGACTCCAGAACGCTGATTTCTAATGTTTTAACTGCTGCAAGGTTGAGCATTGCAGCTAAATGGAGGGTGGACGCCCCCCTTCCTTTGCAGAGGTCACGGATCGTCTGAATGTGATATTCCACAATGAATACCACCTAGCTTTAGATAATGCCACCAGAAACAAGGTGATAGACGACTGGGCACAATGGGCAGCCCACCCGTCTGCAGTTCCGATTGTGTGAGACTTAGACTTTTGACGTTGGCCATTCACGGAGTTATTCACGTTGCTATTTCTGCCATTGTTCACAATGTATGTGGTATCTGCGTTTAGGTCCCTGGTGGTCCTTGTCTCATCCAAACCCCCTCCCCCCTCCCCCTCTACTTCCCTTGGCTGTTTTGTTTTCTTGTTTATTTATTCTTGTCTATGTTTATGTCATTGTATTTGCTTTGCATAACCTCAATAAAAATTATTGGAACAAAAAAACTCTCAGTACAGAAATACATCACCAGAACACTCATCAGTGCAGAAACACAGCATCAAAACCCACCTCAGTACAGAAATACATCCATATAACCCCCCCTAACTCCTTATACTGTGTCCACACCTATCCCTCCTCACTCCACATACTGTGTCGCAACCATGCCCCTCACTCCGCATACTGTCTCCACAACCATATAATCTCCCCTATCTCCACATACTTTATCCTCAAATTTACCCTCTTGATTCCCATACTGTCCTCCTCATACTGTATCTATACCCATCTCCCCTTGCTCTGTATTGTGTCCTCAAACCTCCCATTTTCTCTTCACGCTGTCTCCACATCCACCACTCCCCACCCTCTCGCCCTCGTTTGCTCCTCTTATACTCCCCCCATCCTCTCCCCCTGTTTGGTTCACATATTCTCCCCCACCCTCTCCCCCAGTTTGCTCCTCATGCTTCCCCTCACCTTGTCCCCCCCGTTTGCTCCTCATACTCTCCCATCCACTCCCCCCCACCCTGTCCTCTCAGTTTGCTCTTCATACTCCCCTAGCTTGTGCCTCATACTCTCTCCCCACCTTGTTCCCCCAGTTTGCTCCTCATACTCCCCCCACTCTGCTCCTCATACACCCCCTATCCTCTCCCCCCACTTTGCTCCTCATACTCCTCCCGCTCTGCTCCTCATACACCACCTATCCTCTCCCCCCAGTTTGCTCCTCCTACTCCTCCCACTCTGCTTCTCATACACCCCCAGTCTTCTCCCCCAGTTTGCTCCTCATACTCCCCCCACTCTGCTCCTCATACAACCCCCCAACCCTGTCCCCCTTCCCCTAATTACGTTAATGCCCCCTGTCTTCCTCAGCTCCAGTGTGGAATGCTGCACTCCATCCTTCTGTTGCCTCTGCCAGGTGACATCATGATGTGGCCCTGACCTGGAAATGCCGGGAATCAGGGCTTCCATTGTACATACAGAGCGTCTAATAGATGCTTCGTGTACAATGGACTGCAGGAGTCGGCGGCTTCAGATTCTCTGCCCCCGCTGTCAGCTGATAGCGGGAGCAGAGAAAAGCTGGCTCACACTGCTGGGGGGGAGACGGAAGATGTGGCCGGCGGGGAGAGACCTCGGGCACTGCAGCAGGCGGCCAGGTGGTGCCCCCCCTGCTGCGCCCGGGGAAAATGCACCAGCCAGGTTCCCGTAGATATTCCTCTGGCCAAAGGGGGTGACAGGTTCCCTTCTAGGGGGGGCAGCTGCCCCCCCCTTCTTCACGCTGGGTACGCCCATGGTTCAATACTTATTTCAACCACTGTATATACTGTATGTTTTTTCATTTCTTTACTTTTAATTAATGATATTACAATAAAGGGTTAATGTCTCCCAAATGTTACAACCTTCACAGTTACAAATCATCATAATTCAAATTTTTGCTGCAAAGGATTTGTCTGAAGCCACTTACTTAACATCAAATATTGGTCAAAAGCTTCTACTCCACCCATAGTTATTATTAATTATTACCCTGTGAGCCACAGCCCCTTAGTAGAAACCATTAAGATTAGTACTAAATAAAAAGACCCATATCTCTGGAACTGTATGAATGATTTAAAAAAGACATAAATACAGAATACACAGGGAACCAACAGTAATAAAATAACAGTAAAAAATTGACATTGACCTGGTGATAGGTCTTCTTTAAGAGGGAAATAAGCGGTATGGGATACAATACCAATTCTTAGGGCTCACTCACACCAACATATTTTATGTCTAAGTGAAATTCGATAACACATTGAATCGCACTTAGACCAATGTTATTCTATGGGGACACTCATAAGTCAGATTTTTTCATCGGAGCAGTAGCATGATCAAGTTTGATCCGATATTTGGATTGCAATCAGCCATACAAGTCAATGAATGCGTGAAACCATCAGATTGCCCTTGAATGACATCTGAGTGCAGTCCGATTTCTGCACACTCACACAATGGCGAAGATGGAGAAATGTTGTTCTCCATCTTTTCCTCCCTTGTGTGTTCTGATTCTCTCATTGAAGAAAATCGGATCACACTAAGCTGACACTCGAATCAAACTCTGATCAGAGCCTGATCGTGGTGTCATTAGCATAATCAACCAGAGTCTCTCGGTTGTGTGACCCTGGCTTTACAGCTAGAATTGTGTAGCATGTAGCTCCTTACCATATCTGTCCTTGGCGTTGGATGGAGACTGGCTCTCCTCATCCGTAATTCCTGGCGCATAAGGACCGATTCCTGTAAACAATTAGTGACAATTAAATATTTTATAAGGAAGTAGAAAATGCAAAATGTAACATAAGTCTTAATTCTCAATTAGTTAGAAATTCCCATTGTTCCCTCCACTTAGAAGAAAAGCATTCCCAGAGGTTTGGGGTTTGTTTCCCTTCTTGCCTGAACTGGATTCTAATCCTATGTTTGGCAATTAAAGACTAGAGTATGGGCAGGGGCGTAACTACAATAGGTGCAGGGGTTGCGATCGCATCCGGGCCCTGCAGCCTACAGGAGCCCCAAAAGTCCCTTTGGCCTATAGAAAAAAACTAATTCTATTAAAGATTTGTAATAATTGGGGGCCCTTTGGAGCATTCGCATCGGGGCCCCTGGGCCTGAACTTATGCCACTGAGTATGGGACTTCCAAATGCAAGTGTGCATGCAGGCTAAAAAATTAAAAGAATTAAACAAACATAAATACACTTATAAAATTAATTATAAATGTTATGTTTGTTCTTAGCACTTAAATGGGTAAGTAAGAGTTTAGTATTCCAGTTGGTGATGGCTACACATGCAAACATGATGCATCCTACAATAATATTTTAACATTCATAATTGACTATTAGAGTTTTTTTTTTTATCATAAGACTGATACAATGAATTCTTACCTCCGGATAAAGGCAAGGTGTTGACTGTCGTCGAGCTCGACGTTGTTCCATCAATGAGTATTTTCCAGAAAGACTTTCAATTAGCCCAGCCTCCAGTGCCTGAAAAGCTTCTAGAGCTTCTGTTGTCCTGAGAACCATAAGAGGTAATAAAAACGACAGTAAGGACTAATATATATTTTATTCCAGAGCTGTGTGAAAGGAAACAATATTTGGAGCTCTGTGTCATAAAAATGAGTGGATGTTGATATACCTTAAATATAATGACATGTAAGAGAAAGATGATTTCTCATAGAAGACAAATTCCTACCCACCTTCGTTCCTGACCAAATATCCGCTCAACCTCTGCTTTCCCAGGACTTCGCATTCGTCCTTTCATTTTAAGACTTGCCAAGTCAGGTCTCAGGCGTTTTGCTCTAGGTATGTCAGCTAGTGCGGTGTAATGGGTTCTACTTGAAGATCCTCGCTGACTACATTCTGAATCAATTGAGCTAGTGGAAGAAGTGAGCCGACGGCTGACCCCAAGAGTTGGAGGATCATGAGATGCGCGAGATGGTCCATGATAAGAGAATGGCGAGTGGGCAGCTTTATTAGTTCCAGGACGAGGGAAGTTTACGTTTTCTTTCCAAGGACCGTTCTTATCAAAAGATTCTGTAAATACATAGAATGAAAATTAAATGCATGGTAGGTATGCCAAAGCCTACATCCTACATATACTTTACTGTAGCCCTTATACATAAAACTCTCTAGACAAAGACTATTTGTTTGGTTCAGTTGGGGCCTGCCAAAAATGTCCAGTTTATAAAACTCTTTTTTTTTTTTTTTTTAATATATTAGTTAATTGACTTAATAGAGAGGATTGTCATGTTCAGAAACTTTATCTTTTGGAGAAACATCATCTATCACCAACGATGATCTTTTCTGGGTTACACAATCCATTGTGTTGAATTGCCAATATGTAATGCTTGGTTTACACTGTGATTGCGCTGCAGAAAAATTGAACATCTACCACTCAGCTCCCTATAACCAGTCAATATGATCTTTTACTTCTCCATTCATTAGATTGTGTAGAGATATTCCCAAATGAACCACTTCTGGAGCTCGTGCATAGAGACTAAGGCGACTATGCCGGTTTATTCAATAGAGAAATGGAGGCAAGCTCCTGAAGACACCTCTGACATAGATTCTCGACCAGAGACATATTGTATTGGAGTTATTGAAAACCATCAAGCACAGTTGAATGCATTACACACATAATATTTCAGCAGATCCTGCTGAAAAAAGTGATATCTACTTAAAATAATGTAATGTTTTAAAGAATTAGATGTCATACCTGATAAGCACTAAGGAAGTGAGATCTTGTACTATCTTATTTTTTTTAGTTATTCAAACAAGTGCAGAGTAATATAAAAACAATAAATCAGTAATAGACCAAACCGGTATAAAGTCAACCACAAAACTCTGCTAATCTAAGACCAACATATTGGACCTGCATCTATCTCCAGAATAGTATTCCAATACCATCCCACCAGGTGAGGCAGCCATCACTGCATACAGGCAGAAAGTGAACGGAACATGTCCTTGGTTCTCTCCATTTACTTCAATGGGAGTCACTGACCTATCCAAGCATGCTCAGCCAATTCCATATCCTTCATACAACCCCTGGCAAAAATTATGGAATCACCTGGCTCGGAGGATGTTCATTCAGTGGTTTAATGTTGAGGGAAAAAAGCAGATCACAGACATGGCACAAAACTAAAGTCATTACAAATGGCAACTTTATGACTTTAAGAAACACTAAAAGAATTCAAGATAAAAAATTTGGAGGTCAGTAAGGGTACCTTTTCTCACACCAAGCAGAGGGAAAAAATTATGGAATCACTTAATTCTGAGGGAAAAAATTATGGAATCATGACAAACACACAAAAGAACACTCCAATATATCACTAGTATTTTGTTGCACCGCCTCTGTCTTTTATAACAGCTTGCAGTCTCTGAGGCATGGACTTAATGAGTGACAAACAGTATTCTTCATCAATCTGGCTCCAACTTCCTCTGATTGCTGTTGCCAAATCAGCTTTGCAGGTTGGAGCCTTGTCATGGATAATTTTCTTCAACTTCCACCAAAGATTTTCAATTGGATTGAGATCTGGACTATTTGCAGGCCATGACATTGACCTTATGTGTCTTCTTCTAAGGAATGTTTTCACAGTTTTGCTCTATGGCAGGATGCATTATCATCTTGAAAAATTATTTCATCATCCCTGAACATCCTTTCAATTGATGGGATAAGAAAACTGTCCAAAATATCAATGTAAACTTGGGCATTTATTGAAGATGTAATGACAGCCGTCCTCCCAGTGCCTATACCTGACATGCAGCCCCATGTCATCAATGACTGTGGAAAAATGCATGTTCTCTTCAGGCAGTTATCTTTATAAATCCATTGGAATGGCACCAAACAAAAGTTCCAGCATCATCACCTTGCCCAATGCAGATTCACGATTCATCACTGAATATGACTTTCATCTAGTCATCCACAGTCCACAATTGCTTTTCCATAGCTCATTGTAACCTTGTTTTTTTTCTGTTTAGTGTTAATGATGGCTTTTGTTTAGCTTTTCTGTATGTAAATCCCATTTACTTTAGGCGGTTTCTTACAGTTCGGTCACAGATATTGACTCCAGTTTCCTCCCATTCGTTTATTTCTTTTGCTTTGCATTTCCTGTTTTGGAGACATATTGCTTTAAGTTTCCGGTCTTGATGCTTTGATGTCTTCCTTGGTCTACTAGTTTGTTTCCCTTTAACAACCTTCCCATGTTGTTTGTATTTGCAGCAAATTTTAGACACAGCTGACTGTGAACAACCAACATCTTTTGCAACATTGCGTGATGATTTACCCTGTTTTAAGAGTTTGATAATCCTCTCCTCAGGGAACACTGAGGAAGGAGCTCGGATAGAGGCTCCGAAACGCGTAGGATGAAATAAAGAAAAAATCTGCCCAGTTAACTCTTCGTTTCCTGGTGATTCCTGTTTGGCAGCGCGGGCATTTCGGCATTTGTTCCTATTACAGCACACTTGGTGCAATAGCTCTCCACAGTGTGATCACTCATTTTTAGATTGAGACTAACGAGCAGATCTAACTTGATGCAGGTGTTTTGGGAATGAAAATGTACAGGGTGATTCCAGAATTTTTTCCTCAGAATTGAGTACAGTAATTCCATAATTTTTTCCTCTGCTTGGTCTGAAAAAATGTACCCTTACTGACTACCACATTTTTTATCTTGATTTCTTTTAGTGATTCTTAAAGCCATAAAGTTGCCATTTGTAATGACTTTAGTTTTGTGCCATGTCTGTGATCTGCTTTTTTTCTACAACATTAAACAACTGAATGAACATCCTCCGAGCCAGGTGATTCCATAATTTTGCCAGAGGTTGTAGAAGTAAAATCAGACAGATCTTCCCCAGACTAGCTACCTGTCTATTAATTCTCTGTCTGAATGTGAGATTTGTATGTGTCTCAGGGGCGGGGCCCACATTTATCAGGCATTTATGGCATATTCATTTCTTTAAAAACAAATCAGCATTCTATCTTTATCATGCACTGGAAAATACATGAATCGTTATGGGTAACTTTGGGCAACATTGGCACTTTTGCTTGCACCACTTTGTATGGCATAGTGTACTAAAAAAATATAATACAGATTCTATAGTGGAACTGTATTCTCTGGTGCACTTATAGCTACATTATTTTCTACACTTTAGAGGACCAGTTATATTAAAAAAGAAAATGATATTTGATTGAGTTGTAAAGAAAGGACCAAGATTATAGCCAGAGACAATGTACATGGTGAAATGAGAAGCTTGTCACTCATAAGTAGCACATACTAGGGATACGCTGTATAAATCAGTGGTCAGTTATCCGTTCAAGCGCAGAACTCAAACTTGTTTGTTTGCTTTAAAAATACAGCAAACAGAGACCAAGTACAGTTTACAGTAGGTGGTAAATTAGTGGAGGACAAAACAAAACACAAGACACTGCGGCTACATGGCGACATGTTTCGCACAATAGCAATTCGCAAATAAGTTGCACAACCAAAAAATGTATCTGGTCAAATTGCAGATAAGTCACTTGCAAGTCAGTTGCATGACACATGAATTGAAGCCAAAGGAAAGTGAGCCTAGTTTGACTTTAAAACATCAACAAAGAATGCAGCACATTAGTGAACATTTGCGATTGTCTCAGTAGGTCGCAACTTGCAACGCAACACCGTAGAAATGTAGGTATGATGTTGCAGGGTGGCGCAATGGTCTCAATGTCACGTGACAAATGTCACCATGTAGCTGTAGCCTAATGCTTCATGGAGTCTGTGCTCATAACTGAAGAAATCTGAGAAGTTATACTGTATATTAGTCCAGTGCCATCTGCACTTATAAAATATCTGTTGTAGTATCAGTTATGGTACCTTTACACGACGCTACAGAAGGTTGGAAACAACCTGGTGTCTCACCTGCATGAGCACGTTCAAACGGTTGCAAACGGTACCCGATACCGCCTTTACACGCCGCTATAAAGTGCTCTACAGAAGGTTTAATCTATCCCTGGAGGCACCGCCGGGTGCCACAAGTTACCCTCTGTAGAGCACCTTCCCTCATTTACACGCTGCTACAGAAGGTAATATGGGAGGACCTGGGGCAGCAGGGACAACACATAGGCACGCCAGAATTGTGGATTACGAGACGTCCGTACGATGATTGGACAAAGCAATAGCATCATGATTGGCCAGCCAGCGCAGGAAGGCTGGCTAATACATGATGCTATTGCAATTGTGTAGTGTGACTGGTCAGCTCCTTAAATATGCTGCCCTATGCAGGGACAACCAATTGTAAAGCAGGAACTTCCACCAATGATCGCTGAAGGGGGGCGGTTTCCCGGAGGCTGTGTCACGCCCCAGGGAGTTAACTAGGTGACGAAAAAACCTTCCTGTACCTCATTTAGACGCCGCTACCATCAGGTTGAAACCAACCTGTTTTAGAGCACTGCTCTGAAACAGGTGTCGACAGTGATGGGTGGCAACAACCTGATTTACACGCCGCTACCTCGGGTTGTTTTGACGGTGCAAGATACATTTGTCTCCGACACCCAGTTGTTTATAACCTTCTGTAGCGGCGTGTAAAGGTACCATTATAGGTGAAATTAGCCAAATGCATGATATAATGCAAGAGCTTTTCATCCACATAACAAACGACAAAAATGCAGCATTGTTCTGCCACTAGCTTTATTAGGAGGAATGTACAGCTCAATGATTTTGAAGACTTTAATAAACCCCATAATGTGGGCAGCACTAGCCATAACATATCATTACTATTCATCCAGCACAGAATGCATTGCAATGAAAGAATCTTCAGCACAACCTCTGAGTTGCAGTACTGTATTGCTCTCAGTGATCTGCCACCATTGTGTCTCCATAGTCAGATCAAGAACTACTTTATGTTTTTCCTTTTGCTCTTTTGGCAGAAATCCCTTTTCATAGACGCTGAGGCACATTGAATAGAGAGCTTTGTGCTGGGGGAGTGCATTTCTTCAACAGCAATATGACATTGAGTTAAATTAGAAAGACAAATGGGAAATGCAAAACAAAAACAAGAAAACACATCACAGACCTGGTTCAGCCTGTTAAAGAATGTAGCTTCATGTTTCAACAAACTAATAAGTCCAAACACGAAGCACACTTAAATGGGTCCAGGACAATAAATTAATACCATAATACAGTCCTGATTAGTGATGGGCGAATCTACTCGCTAGGACTCGTTACTCGGCGAGTAGTAAGGGACTCGCAGGACTCGCTACTCGGCGAGTTTCCCAGCGAGGACTCGCAAAGTAGCGAGTCCAATGCAAGTAAATGGGAATCCTAGTTTTACTAGCGAGACTCGCTATATCACATCGCTATGTAGCTTGAATCTGCCCCAAATCGTTTAGAGAATGGCACCGCTTCACGGATACCCGCTGTAAGTAGCGATTCCGAGCGAGTCGTAGCGACTCCTAGCGAATCCTAGCGAGTCTACGAATCCGAGTCCTGTATTCTGTATTCGGGACTCGCGAATACAGAATCTGTTATGTTCTGACAAATCTTCCGAGACAGCCTAGCGTGTTAGGTCAGACAAACTTGTGAAGATGGACAAGGATGTTAGCCAATCTTATTCAGTAATGCCACAGCCCTCTTCTTGTGGCATTACTATGATTGGCTTCTGTCCATCGTGATGGCTATGTCATCGATGACAGGCAAGGCTGTATATAAGCCTTGCCACCGCCATTTTGAGCACATTTCTCTGAAGATCTGAGCTAGAACAGGGTGAGGTAGATTCTGGAGCAGATCATAGGGATTGTCAGTGAGTGTAGGGAACTTCAAGATTCCTTATATTAACCCCAAACAGCTCTTGTGAGAGCTAGCAGGAGGACAGAGGAGTACTGTGTACTGTGACACTGTAGGCAGGCAGGGAAGCAGGGAGCTGCAGCCTTTACAGTGTTCACAGGAGCGACCTCATAGCTTCGCTTACTCACTCAGCTGTTCTAATAGCTGAAGTGAGAGGCTTAGCTGAGGTACTATTTACAATTTTTTGCCAGCTGATAGATTTTGGGTCCTAAAAACCCCTTCAGCGTTATTTTGTCTGTGGCAGAACAGTGCGTTGCTGCTCTCCTAGCTGCAAATAGCACATACGCCACCTACTTCTGCGACTAATTGTGCGCACTTAATAATTTTTTTCAGGGAATAGTGTGCTGCTTCACTGCCAAGTGTTAGCACACACTTAACCCGCCAGTAAGTGACGCCTACAGCAACACCAAACTCCATCTCGGTGGCTGTGCGCACTTTCTAATTTTTTCAGGGAATAGTGTAGTGCTTCACTGTCAAGTGTTAGCACACACTTAACCCGCCAGTAAGTGACGCCTGCAGCAACACCAAACTCCATCTCGGTGGCTGTGCGCACTTTCTAATTTTTTTCAGGGAATAGTGTAGTGCTTCACTGTCAAGTGTTAGCACACACTTAACCCGCCAGTAAGTGACGCCTGCAGCAACACCAAACTCCATCTCGGTGGCTGTGCGCACTTTCTAATTTTTTCAGGGAATAGTGTAGTGCTTCACTGTCAAGTGTTAGCACACACTTAACCCGCCAGTAAGTGACGCCTGCAGCAACACCAAACTCCATCTCGGTGGCTGTGCGCACTTTCTAATTTTTTCAGGGAATAGTGTAGTGCTTCACTGCCAAGTGGTAGCACACACTTAACCCGCCAGTAAGTGACGCCTGCAGCAACACCAAACTCCATCTCGGTGGCTGTGCGCACTTTCTAATTTTTTCAGGGAATAGTGTGGTGCTTCACTGTCAAGTGTTAGCACACACTTAACCCGCCAGTAAGTGACGCCTGCAGCAACACCAAACTCCATCTCGGTGGCTGTGTGCACTTTCTAATTTTTTCAGGGAATAGTGTAGTGCTTCACTGTCAAGTGTTAGCACACACTTAACCCGCCAGTAAGTGACGCCTGCAGCAACACCAAACTCCATCTCGGTGGCTGTGCGCACTTTCTAATTTTTTCAGGGAATAGTGTAGTGCTTCACTGCCAAGTGGTAGCACACACTTAACCCGCCAGTAAGTGACGCCTACAGCAACACCAAACTCCATCTCGGTGGCTGTGCGCACTTTCTAATTTTTTCAGGGAATAGTGTGGTGCTTCACTGTCAAGTGTTAGCACACACTTAACCCGCCAGTAAGTGACGCCTGCAGCAACACCAAACTCCATCTCGGTGGCTGTGCGCACTTTCTAATTTTTTCAGGGAATAGTGTGGTGCTTCACTGTCAAGTGTTAGCACACACTTAACCCGCCAGTAAGTGACGCCTGCAGCAACACCAAACTCCATCTCGGTGGCTGTGCGCACTTTCTAATTTTTTCAGGGAATAGTGTGGTGCTTCACTGTCAAGTGTTAGCACACACTTAACCCGCCAGTAAGTGACGCCTGCAGCAACACCAAACTCCATCTCGGTGGCTGTGCGCACTTTCTAATTTTTTCAGGGAATAGTGTAGTGCTTCACTGTCAAGTGTTAGCACACACTTAACCCGCCAGTAAGTGACGCCTGCAGCAACACCAAACTCCATCTCGGTGGCTGTGCGCACTTTCTAATTTTTTTCAGGGAATAGTGTAGTGCTTCACTGCCAAGTGGTAGCACACACTTAACCCGCCAGTAAGTGACGCCTGCAGCAACACCAAACTCCATCTCGGTGGCTGTGCGCACTTTCTAATTTTTTCAGGGAATAGTGTGGTGCTTCACTATCAAGTGTTAGCACACACTTAACCCGCCAGTAAGTGACGCCTGCAGCAACACCAAACTCCATCTCGGTGGCTGTGCGCACTTTCTAATTTTTTCAGGGAATAGTGTGGTGCTTCACTGTCAAGTGTTAGCACACACTTAACCCGCCAGTAAGTGACGCCTGCAGCAACACCAAACTCCATCTCGGTGGCTGTGCGCACTTTCTAATTTTTTCAGGGAATAGTGTGGTGCTTCACTGTCAAGTGTTAGCACACACTTAACCCGCCAGTAAGTGACGCCTGCAGCAACACCAAACTCCATCTCG
Source organism: Allobates femoralis (assembly GCA_033576535.1). NCBI lineage: Eukaryota > Metazoa > Chordata > Amphibia > Anura > Aromobatidae > Allobates > Allobates femoralis. The sequence continues at coordinate 45,500,253 of JARQOC010000007.1, forward strand.
GTGGCTGTGCGCACTTTCTAATTTTTTCAGGGAATAGTGTAGTGCTTCACTGTCAAGTGTTAGCACACACTTAACCCGCCAGTAAGTGATGCCTGCAGCAACACCAAACTCCATCTCGGTGGCTGTGCGCACTTTCTAATTTTTTCAGGGAATAGTGTAGTGCTTCACTGCCAAGTGGTAGCACACACTTAACCCGCCAGTAAGTGACGCCTGCAGCAACACCAAACTCCATCTCGGTGGCTGTGCGCACTTTCTAATTTTTTCAGGGAATAGTGTGGTGCTTCACTGTCAAGTGTTAGCACACACTTAACCCGCCAGTAAGTGACGCCTGCATCAACACCTAACTCCATCTCGGTGGCTGTGCATTTGTCAACAATGTCCCAAAAACACCAAATTCCCAAAAACCAGTCTGCAAAGGGACAGGGACGAGGTCGGGGCCCTAGCAGTCGTGAACAACAAGGCACTGGTAGAAGTAGACAGACAAGGATTGATCGATCCACCTTCCTGCTGTCTAAATTTCCCAGTACTCAACCGAAACGTGTCTTGAGGCCGGAAGATCAAGACCAAATAACATCTTGGATGGCTGACAAGACCTCGACCACGGGTTCTGGCAGCACACAATCATCCTTGACACCATATTCAAGTGCCGCTACTGACAACGCGGGGTCATCTAATCCACAAAATCTTCCTATTTCCTCAAGCCATCGCCAGACGGAGGAAAATTTAGACCGCGAACTTGGGCATTCGGAAGATTTATTTGGTTCTTATCAGCCATTCAGACAACCGGACCTTTCTTTGTCACTGCCTGAACAGATACTTGAACCAGACGTACATTCCATCTATGGACAAAGTTTGGATTCACCTCGTCCTGAAGAACGTCCCTTTCAACAAAGCCATAGACCGTCTCAGGAGGTGGAGGATGATGATGATGATGAGACACACATCTCATCTGGCCAGCTGACCAGTCACGTTATCCAGATGACTTTGAGGAGGAGGGGGTGGATGATGAGACCACTGATCCAACCTGGACACTTGACATGCAGAGCCAACAGAGCAGCCAGGAGGAGGAAAGTGGTTATGTACCACCGCCTAAAGCACCCAGGCTTACTCCTTTATCCCGAATCCAAGCTGTGACAACAGTAGCCCAAATTGTGTCAACTGTTGCACAAACTGTACCAACTGTTGCCCCAACTTTAAGAACAGTTGGCCAAAATGTGTCTACAGTTTGTGTTGGCCAGACTCATCCTTCAGTTCCTACACCACAACCTAAAGGACGAACATCCATTGTCTGGAAATTTTTCAAAGATAGCCATCAGTACCAAATGTGGTTATATGTAACATCTGCTATGCCAGGCTGAGCAGAGGCCAGGGCAAAGTAAACTTGAGCACCAGCAGTATGCGAAAACACATGACTCTTAAGCACCCAAGTCAGTGGTTGGCCCATCAGGGTTCGACATCAGGGCCTTCTGACCTCAACACCGTTATGCCACTTCAGAATCGTCCTTCACCATCTACTGTTCATGCAGCAGCTCCTACTCATACGATCTCACCACAAGCTGCGTTAGACCAGAGATATGACAGTAGTCAAGTGACTTGTGAGTCTGCGCCAATTGTCCAGTTGTCTGTACCACAGCTGTATGAGAGGCAGCGGAAGCACCCATCCACACACCCTTTTTCTCGACAAATGACAGCGCAAATTTCTAAGCTGTTAGCTGTAGAAATGCTGCCATTTAGGCTTGTTGATACTGAGGCTTTTAGGGAGTTGTTGGCTGTGGCAGCACCACGATACACTGTCCCCAGTCGCAATTTTTTTCACGTACTGCCATACCCGCGCTACATCTGCACGTGGTTAACAACTTGAAGCGTGCACTGACAAATGCTGTGAGCGGAAAAGTTCACCTGACAACTGATACCTGGACAAGTACTTGTGGACAGGGCAGATACATATCCCTGACAGCTCACTGGATCAACCTTGTCGAGAGTGTCCCAAAGTGTAATAGTGGAATATCTGCGATCCTACCAACTCCACGAATAGCGGGCACAGCATCATTCCGGGTGTCCGCGTCCTCATATACTTCTACAACACAATGTGCGTCTTCAACTTCCTTGACCACTGCTGATTTGTCCGCCACATCACGTCAAAGTTGGGAGCTTTGCAGTACTGCATCAGCCAGGCGACAACAGGCTCTTCTTAAGCTCATCTGTCTAGGTGACACACCTCACACTGCAAACGAGCTGTGGAAAGGTGTTAAACAACAGACAGATGAGTGGCTGGCCCCACTGCAACTACAAGCAGGTCTTGTTGTCAGTGATAACGGACGAAACCTTGTTGCAGCAATAAAGCTCGGTAAACTTCAACACGTGCCTTGCATGGCTCACGTACTGAATCTTGTAGTTCAGAAATTCTTGAAAAATTACCCAGAGTTATCTGATCTACTAGAGAAGGTGCGTAGAAATTGCGGACATTTCCGACATTCATCAACGGCACTTGCAAATCTATCTGCCCTTCAACAGCAATTTAATTTGCCCAAACACAGATTAATTTGCGACATGCCCACACGATGGAATTCTACATTCCATATGTTGGCTAGGTTCAATGAGCAGCAGAGGGCTATAGCGGAATATCAGCTGCAACATGCCCGTCACCCAGGAAGTAATACAAGACACATTGGTACGATGGAGTGGGTCTGGATCGCTGACCTTTGCGAGGTTCTAGAGAACTTCGATTACTGCACAAAACTGGTCAGCGGTGATGAGTCCATTATTAGTCTCACCATCCCATGCTGTGTTTGCTTAAAGATTCTCTCCTGAATCTTAAAACAGAATCATTGAGGGCACAGCAGAGGGCTATGGATCCACATTTTAACATCCAGGATCAGAGCCAGCAAAGCCAATTTCAGCCGGCAACATTGGCTGCAGAACAAAACAGTGATGAGGAAGATGAAGACGATTTATTTCTCCATGGTACTGAGGTGCACCCTTATGGAACTCCCAACCCCAGTTTTATGTCGGTACAGCATGGGTGGGCTGAAGAGCAGGAGGCGGAGACCGATTTTGAGACCATGATGCCTATTGTTCATCAGTCTGGTGACACAGAAGACATGAGTCTTTTTGTACCTAGCACACATGTCTGACTTCATGTCTCAATGTCTGTCCCCAGGATCCACGCGTCATTAATATCTATGACAGCGACCTCTACTGGTTGTCAACATTCCTTGACCCACGCTACAAAGACAAGTTTCCATCGCTGCTGTTGCAGTCACCAAGGGCTTAACGATGGATTATTTCAAAAGTGTGGTGGTTGACAATTTAATGTCAATTTCACCATCTGACTCCGCTATACCACGAACAAGCAGCTCTTTGCCACAGCAGCCTATTGGTTCGAACACAAACTGCCACATTGTCAAGAAGAGGTGGTGTAAGATGTCCACCAACTGGGCGATGTTCAACAGACCTTCCAATCTGCAACGGATTGTGCCTACGGTCCCTTGTCTAGGAGACAAACATTGTCAAACATGTTGAACGAGTATGTGTGACACTACCAGCTTCTTAACCGACCCCTCTGTACCTTTAATACTGGGTTTCCAAGCTTCACGCTTGGACTGAGCTGTCTTTGTATGCCTTGGAGTTGCTGGCCTGCCCAGCTGCTAGTGTGACATCAGAGCGTGTTTTTAGTGCCGCTGGGGAATTGTCACTGATAGAAGGTCACGGCTGACTACAGAAAATGCGACAGTACTCACTCTCATTAAGTTTAACAAGGACTGGATATCATCAAAGTTCTTAACCCCTTCAGACGAGAGTACCCAAACCTAGAGGGACATTTTCAAATTTGTTACATTTGGCTCAGTGCGGTTTAAACATTATGTCCTCTTCTGACACAAAGGATAAACAATGTCCCTCTGCTAAGAAGATTGGATAATGTTCCTGCTACACTTGCTGCATGACAACAAAACTACACAATCAGGGTCAGTAATGTTACTTTAATAATGCATGCACTTGTGATGTTTTTTGACCGTTGAATTATGTCAGACAATCCAAAACAGTCTCTTGGCTTGAATTTTTTAAGGCAACAAGCCTATGCCTGCATTGTGGGCATTCTTTAAACTGAAATAAAACATATAGTTTGGCTCAAGTGCCTTTCATAAATTTTAAAAATGTTGATCCCGCCCTTGGGGTAATTTTTTTGAGGCACAACCCATCCTTGCGTTGCGTACATGC
>JARQOC010000007.1:45510848-45561401 GCA_033576535.1 Allobates femoralis
CCCTCCACTACAAGAGAATTTCCAAATTACACAACCCAGGAGTCAGGCCAAATCAATCAAATAATCATTTTATTAGTTCATAATAACAAACACGGTAAAAAAGTGGAGACATATAAAATATACAGAACAGGAAATAACCCACTTGGTACAAATAATCCTTTATAAAGAGAGTCTACATCCTATTTAACATGCACAATGCATAGGGCTAAACAATTCATCATCATATGCCCCATAGTGGACATCTCAAAAGTAACCATACACTGGCCAGTGCCAAATAGCCCAAGGGGTTAAGGTGTTATTACCTGCCTGTATAGCCCCCCTCTTCCAACTACTGGGAGTTTAAGGTGGTAGAAGAAGCCCACCTGGCAGCTCAGGACCTGATCAGGAACTTGCATGTTCTCGTTTATTCGGACAATGTCACTGCAGTGGCACATCTCCGTCATCAAGGGAGTACAAGGTCCACCAACTTGAAATCCATCTCAATTCGGATCTTCCACTGGGCTGAACGGTTTCTTCTATCTCTGTCTGCAGCCCACCTAAAAGGAACCTCAAATCTGCAGGTGTATTTCTTAAGTCGCCAGGATATCCACTCAGGTGAGTGGAGCCTGGACCAAGCAGTCTTCTGCACACTGGTAGAAAGATGGGGTTCATTATTTGCTTTCATGGAGAGCATATAGCAGGTGCTCTGAGTATACTGTCACTGCTGGCGGCTCTGAGTGAATCCGTGCCTGTGTATTATGTGTAAACCCTATGTTGTCTTTTATTGATGGGAAGTCTGTAAGGTTTGCAATTTACCAAAATTGTTGCTTTGCTATATACACCATCTTTTGGTTGTTGAATAGTTTTATGTATATACCTGCAGCTGTTGTATAATCTTTGACATACTAAGCTGTGGTAAACATCTGGGGGGATCCCAACACGTAGGTTGTACGCCTTTTTAAATGGTTTTAATCATGGTGTTTTGTTGTGTGTGGTCTTGTTCAATAATAAAATGTGTATATTTCTGACAGTGTTGATTGCCCTACTTATGCATGTCGTCTTTTTCTCTGACCTTTGTTTAGCAATTTCCAAAAAGCCATATCAGATTTTTTTTTTCCCTATTTAGATCTTGTTTCCCCCGTTTTCCAGTAATCTATGTGGTACAATGAATGGTGTCATTCAAAAGTACAACTCGTCCTCCAAAACTCATGTGCTCATATGTCTATGTGGGCTGACAAATAGTGGTTTGGGAAGAAATGGAGGAAAAAACTAAAACTGGCCGTGTCGCGTAGGGGTTAAATGATGAAATCCCAGGTTATACTGAATGTTTTCTCACAAAGCTATTTATTAATGGTTTCCTCCAGCTCTGTACCATGCTGCCTGCACACTGACCGCTTGTTTATGGTGACGTTCCCCTCGAGGAGCGCTGCTGTAGATGGTGCTGTGTGTGTCGTCTGTGTGTTAATTGTGACTTCTTCACATTTCTGTTTTCAGGTTGTCAGAGAGCAATAAGGAGAATACATTTGTTGCCACCCGGCAGAGTCAGAGACCAGATGAACTCCGGCTCGGCTCAGAAGTCCGAACTAGGAAAGTGGAGCTGGCGGGATCTCGACAAGGCTCATTTGATTATGTTGAGTTGTCACCTCTGTCCCCTGGAGAGGAGCGGGACCAGAGGTCAGAGGAGCGCAGACGCTGGTTTGAAGCCCCCCCTGGTGGAGACACTTCTACACGTCGTATCACGCAGGCACCGCTCACAGAGGAGCAAAAGCAACGTCTCAGTGATGACATCGAAGCTAAATGGAGGGAGCTGGAGAGGCTACCCCTGCGGGACACAAAGCAGACGTCACTCACGTGTTTACTAGGAGGAAGCAGGAACAGAACTGGTGGAGAAAACTCAGCGGCACTGGAGAAACAGGTACATAGGCTGCTATTGTTTCAAGTGAACCTGTCATGTGGAAAAACACTATTAACCTGTAGATATGGGGTTAATGTGCAGATTAATAGTATTCTGAACCTACCCATCGCTTGCACATTGGACCCTGCAGCCGGGATGAAATGGACTTTAATCCCCCCAGCAGTGTTCTGGTTTCAGTCATGAGGGCAACGCCAGTGTGGGTTCAGTCACCGCTCTGTATGGAGAGAGGCAGCTGTAACCGCACCACATGCTGAATGACATCTGATTCTAATGCAGACTGGCTGTCAGTCCAGTGGATGGCAGTTATCTGCTACCACTCCTTATGAGTCGGTCAACAGGGTAGGGGGTACTCAGATACCGGGACAGGTGGTTACCTCGGTGGGGGATCACGGCTGGTTAGTTCCCGGTTTCGTGACCTGGACCCTCAGTGGTGGGGATGGTGGGGGATGATGCTGATGGATGGGGGAATGCTAACGTGACGCCACCTGTGGTACCTGGTAACGTGGATACCAGCGCTGCGGCCGGTCTGGGTACCTCTTTAACTCTCTTTAACCACACTGAAGAGCCCTTTTGCCAGTCTTCTGGTCTGTTACTGTTAGGTACAGTCGGTTCCTTACCGGTACGGACAAAAGCGACAACAAGCTAATCCTCCCGCCACCGGAATTCGGTCCTTTCCCTAAAGTGTCCTGGACCCAATTTGGGACACATCCCTGACTATGAAGGCACTACACCTTCTGTTTGGGGTGCAGTACCTCCCTGTGGTGCCTTCCCATAGGGGTGCCACACATATACACAGAGCGGTTGCTGGAACTGCGCTGGTGCCGCCTCCATGACTCAAACCAGAACACTGCCAGGAAGATTAAAGTTAATTTCCTCCTGTCAGTGGGGTTTAATATGCAGATAGCAGGCAGGTTCAGAATGTGATTACTCTGCAGATTGACCCCATATCTAAAGATTAATAGCATTTTTCCACATGACAGGTTCACTTTGAGGTTTTAATTAATACATTTCTTTGTATTTTGACGTATGCATTACACAATGCAGGGAGATTCGGGTGACACATGGGGAGATAAGAGATTTTGGTAAACATGCTTTACTTGCTATTCCCTGATGGAAACTGTTTCTTCAGGTTGATGTGAAGGTGTGAATGTGGCATATATTAGAGCACTAGATGATATAGGAGAGTCTGCTGAGCTCCAATCACACAAGGCCAAGCTTCCTAGCCTTGGGGCAAACAAAGTGACAAAATGTGTCAATATCAGAGGCTACAAGGCTCCATGTTGTAGCTAATGGAATTTGCATTAAAAATACAAATCTGATTCTATTCTTGGGTTGTATATACATTTTTTATGTGAAATGTTGTATCATGTTTTCAGAAACAAGCTGAAAATATATTGAAGTCCTTTAAGCTATTTTAGGCATTTTGACTATTCTGTTGCGTTTCCATATATTGGGTTCAGTTCTCGTTGAATCCATCCCTTTTTGCAGTATCCATAAGGCCTCATTCACATATTCCTGTGATTTGTTACCATCTGAAAGAAAAACCAGTCCCTTTCTATTTTTCCTTTTCAGGTGCCAACCTAGTTGTATCTTGTTTTTGTTTTGTATTTTTTCTTTGTTCCAGCCTTCCCCTCCCCATAGTGGCATAACTAGAGTCTGGTGGGCCCCGGTGCGAAATTTAGACCTGACCCCACCCATGCACATGTTGGTCCTCCATATAGTATAATGCAGCTTCACATCCCTGCATATAGTATAATGCAGCCTCACAGCCATCCATATAGTATAATGCAGCCTCATATCCCTCCATATAGTATAATGCATGTTAAATGGTCTTAAACTATATCAAATTGTGGGGTATTGGTTTGTCTTTTGGTCCAAAACACGTAAGCTTGTGAGCCCCTACACTGCTCCCCACAGGTCACAAGTCCTATCCACTAAATTTTTATCTTAAGTGAGCAAAGGACACAAATAGAAAATAAATTCTCTTACCACAGCAGATTCTGGTCAGACGACCATTACACTCACTCAGTGCTGTGTGCAGCACTTGTCATTGTGGTTTTTTCTTGCACTCTTTTGTTGCTGTATGTAGCTGGGCCACATGGGTGCGTTTGTTCCGGCGCAGGTAGCGGTGTTGAATGCCGCAACAGCCCGCCTACTGAGATGAGGGCTAACGTAAGAGGCTGGGCATACACTGTGCAGGCCTGTGTGAACTGCGCCCCATATGGAGCCCATTGTGTTTGCAGGACAACCAGTGGTCACTCCCTCTGTGTGAATGGAGGTTGTTTAGTGATTGGGGCTGGTGTCTTGCATTCATAATGCCTTCAGTTATAACCTGGGCAAAGCTGCACACAGCACTGAGTGTAATGGTCGTCTGACCTGAATCTGCTGTGGTAAGAGAACATGTTAAATGGTCGTTCCTGGGTCGGCCGTACAAGGGGGGTGTAGACATCGTAGAGACGTTGTATCCCGATATCGCGCTGTGTAAACCTCCGATGCGATTCTTTGAAATCTGGCCAGAAAAAACGCGCTCCAGCGCCGTCGGATCCAACATCGGACCGACGTTGGAGCGTGTAAACCCACCATTACTTCAAGCTGTATAGGCTTGAGAGCCAACTAGCAATTAAGTAAATCAGGTGATGTGCATCTCTGTAATGAGGAGAGGTGGGGTGTAATGACATAAACACCCTATATAAGGTGTGCTTAATTATTAGGCAAATGCCTTTCCTTAGGCAAAATGGGTCAGAAGAGAGATTTTGAAGGGCTCTGAAAAGTCCAAAATTGTGAGGGGTCTTGTAGAGGGATGCAGCAGTCTTGAAATTGCCAAACTTTTGAAGCATGTTCACCGAACAATCAAGTGTTTAATGGCAAATGGCCAACAGGGTCGCAAGAAGCGTGTTGGGCAAAAAAGGCGCAAAAATACTGCCCATGAATTCAGGAAAATCAAGCGTGAAGCTGCCAAGATGCCATTTGCCACCAGGTTTGCCATATTTCAGAGCTGAAACGTTACTGGAGTATCAAAAAGCACAAGGTGTGCTATACTCAGGGACATGGCCAAGGTAAGGCAGGCTGAAAAATGACCACCTTTTAAACAAGAAACATAAGATAAAACGTCAAGACTGGGCCAAGAAATATCTTAAGACTGATTTTTCAAAGGTTTTATGGACTGATGAAATGAAAGTGACTCTTGATGGGCCAGATGGATGGGCCAGAGGCTGGATCAGTAAAGGGCAGAGAGCTCCACTCCGACTCAGACTCCAGCAAGGTGGAGGTGGGGTACTGGTATGGGCTGGTATCATCAAAGATGAACTTGTGGGACCTTTTCGAGTTGAGGATCGATAGAAGCTTAACTCCCGGACCTACTGCCAGTTTCTGGAAGACAACTTCTTCAAGCAGTGGTACAGGAAGAAGTCGGTATCGTTCAAGAAAAACATGATTTTCATGCAGGACAATGCTCCATCACATGCATCCAACTACTCCACAGCGTGGCTGGCCAGTAAAGGTCTAAAAAGAAAAAACAATCACATGGCCCCCTTGTTCACCTGATCTGAACCCCATAGAGAACCTGTGGTCCCTCCTAAAATGTGAGATCTACAGTGAGGGAAAACAGTACACCTCTGGGAACAGTGTCTGGGAGGCTGTGGTGGCTGCTGCACGCAATGTTGATAGTAAATAGATCAAGCAAATGACAGAATCTATGGATGGAAGGCTGTTGAATGTCATCATAAAGAAACGTGGCTACATTGGTCACTAATTTTTTTGGGTTTTGTTTTTTGTATGTCAGAAATGTTTTTTTTCTAAATTTTGTGCAGTTATATTACCGTATATACTCGTGTATAAGCCGACCCGTGTATAAGCCGACCCCCCTACTTTTGCCCCCAAAACCTGGGAAAACCTATTGACTCGTGTATAAGCCGAGGGTGGACTCCAGCACAGGTATACAGCCCCCAGCAGTGTGGTATACAGGCCCCCCAATGGTAGTATACAGCAGCCTCCCCAGTGGTAGTATACAGCAGCAGCCCCAGTGGTATATACAGCAGCAGCTCCAGTAGTTAGTATACAGCAGCCCCAGAGGTATATACAGCCCCAGTGGTAGTATACAGCATCCCCAGAGGTATATACAGCCCCAGTGGTAGTATACAGCAGCCCCAGAGGTAGTATACAGCAGCCCCAGAGGTAGTATACAGCAGCCCCAAAGGTATATTCAGCAGCCCCAGTGGTAGTATACAGCAGCCCCAGAGGTATATACAGCCCCAGTGGTAGTATACAGCAGCCCCAGAGGTATATACAGCCCCAGTGGTAGTATACAGCAGCCCCACAGGTATATACAGCCCCAGTAGTTAGTATACAGCAGCCCCAGAGGTATATACAGCCCCAGTGTAGTATACAGCAGCCCCAGAGGTATATACAGTCCCAGTGGTAGTATACAGCAGCCCCACAGGTATATACAGCCCCAGTGGTAGTATACAGTAGCCCCAGAGGTATATACAGCCCCAGTGGTAGTATACAGTAGCCCCAGAGGTATATACAGCCCCAGTGTAGTATATGCAGCCCCAGTGGTAGTACACAGCTCCCCCCCCCCTCCTTATTATGGGTCCCCCTGTGCAGTAATAAACAGCCCCCCCCTCCTTATCATGTCCCCCCCGGCTGCGGCAGCTGTGAAAATAACAAACAGTGTATACATCACCTTCCGGCGCAGCTCCTCCGGTCCTCCGGTCCTCAGCATCTCCGCTCGCGGCTTCTTCTTCTTCCTTGATGTGCCGACTTGTGACCGCGCGCAGGAAATGACGTCATCTCCTGCGCCCGGTCACATGACACCGGCACAACAAGGAAGAAGAAGCCGGCGAGCGGAGATGCTGAGGACCGGAGGAGCTGCGCCGGAAGGTGATGTATACACTGTTTGTTATTTTCTCAGCTGCCGCAGCCGGGGGGGACATGATAAGGAGGGGGGGGGGCTGTTTATTACTACTGGGGGACGCATACTAAGGAGAGGGGGCTGTGTAGTGCAATATGCACGGCATCCCCCTGCCGCTGATGGACGGGGGGATGCCGTGCATATTCATTGCACTAATGAGGCGGCCCCACGTGACCGCGGCCCCCTCCTGCCTCCTCCAGCCCCCGGTCACAGCTCCCCCCCCCCCACAGCATACCGTATTGACCCGTGTATAAGCCGAGGGGGGGACTTTTCAGCCCAATTTTTGGGCTGAAAAACTCGGCTTATACACGAGTATATACGGTAGTTTACCTGGTGAAAATAAACAAGTGAGATGGGAAAATATTTGGTTTTTATTAAGTTGCCTAATAATTCTGCACAGTAATAGTTACCTGCACAAACAGATACCCTCCTAAGATAGCCAAATCTGCAAAAAACTCACTCCAACTTCCAAAAATATTAAGCTTTGATATTTGAGTATTTTGTGTTGATTGAGAACATAGTTGTTGATCAATAATAAAAATAATCCTCTACAATACAACTTGCCTAATAATTCTGCACACAGTGTAGTGCATCCTCCTAGCCACTCCAATCTCCATATAGTAAATGCTTCCCCCCCCCCTCCTCCCTCATAATCCACCGCCCACTTTGCACTGTTCTTTAAAAAAAAAAATCTTTCTTGCCTCTCCTGGTTCCCCCAATTGCTTCGGTCTCAGACTCAGGAGGAGAAGGTGGCGGTGCTGGCAAAGCAGGACGTGACGCCTTCTCTAGCGTGGAGGAGGCGGTACCAGCCTGGTTTATATGCGTTCTGCAGTGGAACGCAGGCCGACACCGCTGCCTCCCCTCCCTGACACACTGGCCTCGCAGTCACATGGATGTGCGTCCTTGGAGACTCGTATCAATGTGAAGCGGGCACTCTGCACTGGAATCGGCAGTCGCAGGGGGCTGCGGGGCCCAGACACCCGTGACCCCTGCGACCGCGTTCGATACGCCACTGGTCCCCGTCCCCCCATTTTTTTTTTTTTTGTTTGTTTTTTTGAACTGTGAATGAGTCTTGTACTGACTATACTTTTTTATCTATCAGTAGTACTCAGTCTGTCTTTTGTGTGACATCCATTTTACTCAGATCTCAATAGACTTTAATGCTTTAATGGCCAAGTCTAATCTGCAAAATGGGTGTGAATAGGACCTGCTCTGAGTATTACGGACTGAAGACATTCATCTATTTTTACAACAGATGTGTGTGCGGATCAGAAAACATATGGACGGTACTAGGAGGTGTCACACTGATGTGTGATCGTAGTCTTAAGTCTGTTAACACTGTGTCTGTGATCTGTTTTTTTTTTTTTTTCTTTTTTTGATCTGTTTTTGCAGTGATCATGCAGTGAACGCATCACTTAAAGCAAACCTGTCCCCCTCCAGGCATCTAAAGATAACATAGCCATCTTCTGCAGCACTAAGGCTGCATTCTGAGAAGGTGGCTATAATATTTATGCTCCCTTGATTCACTGCAATAAAGACTTTTATAAAATCTGTTCCAAACCTGACCCAAGCCAGGGAGGCGGCTTTACCAGCGTCCATCTCCACCCTCTGTGGTGTCAGTCATCCCTCTCTGCAGGAGTGAAGTGAACCTCCTGCGTAGGAGACAAGGAAGAGGAGGCACAGAGGTGGGAGATGGACGCTGGTAAAGCCGCCTCCCTTGCTTGGGTCAGGTTTGGAACAGATTTTATAAAAGTCTTTATTGCAGTGAATCAAGGGAGTAAAAATACTATAGCCACCTTCTCAGAATGCAGCCTTAGTGCTACAGAAGGTGGCCATGTTATCTTTAGATGCCTGGAGGGGAATGACAGGTTTACTTTAAATGGAATTCCAAATAAAGTTTATGGGTTTTCAAGTTTTGCTGTTCAGTCTGTTCTTTCATGGCCTGGTGCGTTTTTTTCCCCATAAAGATTGAGTATGTCAATTATTGCTGTGCTGTCCGATCTGCTTTTCCCATTGAAACCATTATTTATGGGCTTAAAAATCACACCTTGACTTCCGGTTTCCGGCGCCTCCATGTGCGGTCGCATCTGAGCCCCGCTCCGCAGCCCGCCTCGGCAATCCGCCACAATCCTCAGCAGAGTGATCTCCAACGCGGCTCCCTAACACAGGCACGGAGAAGAGGAGCCCGCCGCGATCACAGAGAGCCCCAAGATGTCCACAATGGACAAGTATGTAACGAGGGCGGGCAAGGAGGGAGACAAGGGCGGGAAGCCGGGAGGCAGCCAGGATAATGGCGCCCATAATAAACACAGCGCTCAGCGCGTACAGAGCGCGCTGCTGGAGGAAACAGCAAGATCAGTAGCCGGCCATAGCGAGTCAGAGGCTGTAGATGGAGGGGCAACAGATTCGGGTGACACAGCCAGGGAAGGTGATAAAGAAAGAGGGCAGGAACAGCCTAAAGACCACGCAATACTGACACCCGAGGACACTGCTCTACCAAATCAGCCTCAGCTACATCTACATACAGAAGCTGCGGCAGGCTCAGGAGAGAGACCACAGACAATGAGTGGTGAAAATACTATGGGAGGCAGCCGGGATATGCAACCTATAGATTATAAAAGGCTGGCAAAAGAAATGGCCATCTATCTAGCTGATGAATTTAAACAAACAGTATCTGCATTGGTGGCAACATCAACCAAAGAGCTGGCTGTGAAAGTAGAGACTCATGAACAACGACTTCTAGAAGCGGAAACAAGAATAGGGGCCGCAGAGGATAGGATCCAGGAACTTGAAGACCAGATATTGTCTCTGCAACAACATGCGGCATATACCCATAATAAACTAGAGGACATTGAGAATAGATCAAGGAGGAGCAACTTAAAAATTGTAGGGCTGCCGGAATCAATACCTGTGTTCCAGTTGGACGAAATTTTTGAGGTCGATTTACCTAAGGCCCTGGGCCTAACGCACAGGTGTAAGACAGAACGCGCCCATAGGATTGGTCCTCCTAGAGAGACGCAGGAGAGGACAACAAATGCGAAACAAGCTTCCTCAGCACCGGCTTCTAGAGAACTCAATAAGCCCAGGCACGCCATAGCGAAATTCCTTAACCATCGGGATAAAGAAGAGATACTGCGGGCGTACAAGGCGAAAAAGCTTCCTCTGGTATTGCATGGACATAAAGTTTCAGTATTTGCGGACTACTCAGTGGAGGTCACACGCCGTAGAAGAGCATTTAGTGAAGCGTGCTCATTGCTCTACAGGAAAAATATTCGTTTTCAATTAAATTTCCCAGCGACACTTAAATTCAGATCCAAGGAGGGAGCTTTGCTGTCCTTCTCAGATCCAGAAGAGGCTATGACTGTCATTAGAGATACTACGATACACTCTAGGAGGAACGTGACACTGCCTTGCTCTACAAATGAGACACCAGCTCATCCTAATCCAGATCTGGAACCAGAAACCGAGCCGGATAGAGAATCATTGAGTTCCTACAGACTCGGATCACATTCCCAAGGTGGAGAGGGGACGCTGAAGAAAACCATGCCGGGAACCCCCAGACAACAGAGACAGACGGGAGCGAGATGGCAAAAAAGAAAATGAGGAGAATTGGAATGAAGCTGATCGAATTCCGCAGTGCCTGAACTTGACGGATCTTGATCCTGATGGGGGATAAAGAGTGAAGAAAGACTGCATGCTGGTTGCCACTGGTGATTTCGTTGTCTTTTGTCTCTTCTCCCCCCCTTCTCTCCCCCCCCTCTTTCCCCCCCCCCCCCCCCCTCTTTCTCCCCCCCCCCCCCCTTTTTTTTTTTTTTTTTTTTTCTTTCCCCGCTCCCCGTTCCGTTTTTTATGTCCTTTTTGCTTCTTTTCCCTTCGCAGAGACTGGTACATTCTTGTCATATGAATGACGTTATGCAAGAGTAACCGTTGTTAAGGTGGGGGGGAGGAGAGGGGTTGATGGTGGCCAAAAAGTGCCTCATCATAATGGTCAACTTTAAAAGCTGATTTGCAATAGTGGGATATTTAAATGATTGTTATACCGAGCTATGACGTTGGAGATATAACAGATTCTTGCTTAACTAAATTTTATATGTGGGGCGGAGAGCCGAGGCGGGAGGGGGTTATTTTTGCTGAAAGCACTTGAGGGAAGAAGAGAAGTCGCATAATGTGCAAGAGTGGAGCTAGTACAGCTCTTAGAGTATTAAGGGGGGGGGGGGGGTAGGGAGGGTGGAAAGGGGGAAAAAACGAGTGAAAATGGATATTATCCTTGTAATTGAGTTTCTAGGACATTGTATTATCTTTGTAAGACGTCTACAAATGCTGATCAAAACACGACGCATCGTTTATATTTGGATGTATATGAAGGGAAAAAAATTTGAGACCCCTCAGGGGGGGACTTCTGATGGTTAGGTGGGTCTCCTGGAATGTTAAGGGTCTGCGCTCCCCGGCAAAGCGTATGATGGTGCTACGCCATCTTAAGAGGTTACATACAGATATAGCTTTGCTCCAGGAGACCCACCTGGCTGTGGAAGATTTCTTCCGCCTTAAAAAATTGTGGGTGGGTGAAGTCTATGGATCAGGTGCGGTAGAGAGAAAAGCGGGGGTATTGATTCTGATCCACAAATCACTGGCGCATACGATCTTATCCACCTCAGCTGATGAAGAGGGCAGAATACTCCAAATGACTATACAAATCCATAATGACACGTATTCTGTATACAACATATATGTCCCAAATGAAAAACAGAATCCCTTTTTCCAACAATTACAAAATAGGATAATTTTAGACAAGGGAAGCAATAAAATAATGGGCGGAGATTTCAACACAGTTATGAGGTTAGAAGAAGATAGACGCCCTGTACTACACTCCCAACCAAAGAGACAAGGGGGGAGAAGCACAGAAAATGTGAGTGTTTTAGAATCCCTGGTGAAGACAGTTGATTTGACTGATACATGGAGAACAGTGAACCCACTTGGCAGAGAGTTTACACACTTTTCGCACCCCCACGGGTCGTGGTCCAGATTAGACATGTTCTTCGTGTCGTCTAGATTACTTCAGCAGATGACGGAAGTCAAAATTGAGGATATGCTGATCTCGTATCACGGCCCGCTGGTGCTGGAAACCAGAGATAAATTTGAAAAGGGATCGGATTATCTGTGGAGATTCCCGGATACGTATGTGAGGGAAGAAAATTTCCTGACATTACTTAGAGAATGGTGGTCGCACTTCGCCATGGACAATATGGAACATAGGCCAGATCTGGGTTTATACTGGGAGACGGCAAAGACGGTCATGAGGGGACACATCATGGCCTATAGTATGAGGATCAAACGACAGATTAAAGAAATGTTTATTACAACCAGTACAAGGGTGAGGGAAGCATATCTAAAATACCAATCTACAATGGCGGATCCCGACAGAGAGACATGGTTGTTAGCAAAGAAGGATTTTGATATTTGGGCGGGAAAAAGGGAAGATATATTTAAGAGCAGATTAGAACTGGAACTCCATAAATATGGAGACAAAGCAGGACGCCTGCTGGCGCAACTAGCAAAAGGCAGAAACAACTCCTCCCCTATCCAAGCCATAATGGACCAGCATGGTACCATCTGGAATGATCCCAAGAAAATTTCCCAAGTGTTGGGCGAATTCTATGCATCCCTGTATTCGGAAACGAATACGGAGAACCCGGACGGCCTTGCCTGGTTAAACAAAATTGAAATGCCAACCATTTCTCAGGAAGACATTCGGTTTCTTAATAGCCCGGTCTCCATTGCCGAGATTGAGATGGCTATAAAAGACTTAAACCCGGGCAAGGCCCCTGGGCCGGATGGATATAATGGTGCTTTTTACAAAGCATTGAGGGAACAGATTTCACCGGTACTCTATGATCTATATAATGGGATACTACAGGGGGCTCCTATACCGGAGAGAACGAATCTGGCCTACATAAAATTAATTCCTAAAATGGGAAAGACGTCCACTGATCCAGCGAGTTACAGACCGATTTCTTTAATAAACCAGGATCTGAAGCTTCTTTCCAAAATACTGGCTGACAGACTTGCAACGATCCTACCTAAATTAATACCCATACACCAAGCAGGCTTTGTAAAGGGAAGATCGACTACCACAAACATACGGAAAACAATGCTTATGATGGATATCATGGGGAAAAAGGCAAGAGGAGTGGGGGGGAACCCAGCCATGATCACTCTGGATGCCGAGAAAGCATTCGACAATGTCAAGTGGTCATGGCTGGGTAGAGTGCTCGACTCTATAGGGCTGGAGGGTCCCTTCCGGCAATATATTTGTGCCCTTTATAGCAGGCCTAAGGCTTGTGTAAGTACTCCTGGCTTCCTGTCTGATTCCTTCTTTCTTCAGAAGGGAACACGACAGGGGTGTCCACTATCACCCCTTCTTTTCAATTTAGCCATAGAACCTCTGGCCCTATACCTGGAACGTCATAATGTGTATGAAGGATTCAGAGTGAGAGAGGACGAGATTAAGCTCTCGCTTTTTGCTGATGATGTCATTTTATATGTCCAAAATCCAGAAAGAGACCTTCCGAGTGTATTGTCAGAGATAGAGACGTGGGGTAGATACTCAGGATTTTCTCTCAATAAAAACAAATGTGAAGTTCTGTTTATTGACCAGGGAGAGGGCACAAGGAAAGGGAAATATTTCTGTGGTCTGCCAATAGCAAAAGATAGTATAAAGTATTTAGGAATACAAATAGCTAGAACTAGTGGACTGACGTATAGACTTAATTTTTCGCCAATTATAGTTAAGATTGAACAGGAACTGGCGAGATGGGAGGGGCTGCCACTCTCTCTGATGGGACGCTGCCATTTACTCAAAATGGTTAGTTTTGCAAGACTGCTTTATCCTCTTCAGACCGTCCCGATGTTGTTAAAGCATGTCGATATAACGAGACTTAATAAGGCTTTTACCAGATTTTTGTGGGGGGGCAAGAAACCCAGATTGGCCTTTAGAACCCTGATTCAACCCAAACAGGAAGGGGGCTTACAACTTCCAGACATCAGGGGGTACAATTTAGCATGCATTCTACGAAATGTACTGGATTGGATTAAATGCACAAACAAATTTTCAGATATACAACTGGAGGCGGGGTGGGCCAGGCCCTGGGACTTGTCGGCCTTATTACACTCCCCACTACCTTGTCTTCCTGATGGTTTGAAAAATACAGTCATTTACAGGGATACTATTATAACATGGAAAGAGGTTAGGAAGAAATTTAAATTATCATGGAAGATCTCTAGACGACTTAACCCATGGAGATGCCCGGCCTTCCCACTGGGACGGGAAAACTCCCTGTTTAAGATTTGGAGAGACAAGGGGGTCCATACATTGGAGAACCTCATGAATGTCGAGGAAAAAAGATGGTTGACTGAGAGGGAGGTATTATCTGCTTACGATCTGCCTCAGTTCCATGGCATACAGTATCGCCAGTTGAGACACCACCTCCTTTCCCAACTGCGGGACCTTTCCGGTGAAATTGATAATAAATTGTGGACTGAGATACTGGACATACCGGTATGCGATGTGTCGATTACCTCATTGTACGCCAAGATACAGCAAGTTCTAAGACCGCAGAGGGGAGGGAGGTTCTTTGGTAGCTGGCGTAAACATATAAATGACCCAGAACTCCCTCAGAAAATTCTGGAAGGGTGGGGACTTGTTAGACGCCACATAATAAATGAGAGATGGAGAGATTCTCAATTTAGAATCATGCACGGCACTATTAGAGGCTTTAATATACCTCCTTCCCAGGCTAACCAGGGAAGATGGGTTCATTGCCCAAAATGTAAGACATCCATGACGGACCTGGAACATGGCCTGTGGTCCTGTCCTGATTCGCAGAGGTTTTGGAAAGGGATTGAACAGTGGACCAAGAAAATGTGTGGGGATATGGAGAGCTTAGACCCGATGCGATGGATTTTTCATTATCAAGATAATTCTAACAATGGCAGACACCCACATATTTTGTGGCATTACATTGCATTGATAGCCAAAAGGCTTCTCCTCCAACATTGGCTCAATGACAGACCTCCAGACTTGTCTCAGGTCAGAAATTTGATGCGTCACACATTAACACTGGAGTCTCTAGACACATTACGCAACCCAAGTAAGTTAACAAAAAAATTATTTTTCAAGTGGAAAACATTCATTGTACAGGAATTCACAGACGGTGAAATAGATAACTTTATGCGACCTTTCCGTGCCACAGAATGGTATGCCTTGGAGGTTCTGAGTGGTACATTGGGTAGACTGGGAGGGGATGCTCAGGTGAACTCAGGGAGGATAGATGTCGAATAGATATCCTATAATACAAATTTATTAAAGATATAATACAGTGTCTTATAGTTTTGTTAATTAAAAATGCCATAACTTGAAGGGGTTATCCAGGGGAAGGGGGAGGGAGGGCTAATACAAACCATTGTTCATGTTTGTCAATAGACGTTTATCTATGTATCTAATTGATATATTCAATTTTTACGCAATTAATGTTGATTATATGTACTGAGATTTTTCAATTGTATTGTTTTGGAATATGTATAAACGCAAAATCTTAATAAAAAAAAAATGGTTCAAAAAAAAAAAATCACACCTTAAAAAATGCAGCCAAAACAGATCAAAAAGAGATGATCTATCTCTGATGCATTTTTTTGAAAAGCTTATCAAGATTTCCAGCTGAAAAAAAAAAAAGAAAAACTCACAAAATAAAATGGATCAAAACACAGTGTGAATGTAGCCTGAGGGCATAGGGTTCCCATTGGCTTATGAAGACACTATTGGTTTTTAGTGCAGTTTGCGTTATTTTTTCCATTGGAGATAACGGCGCAGATCTGATCCATGATACCAATGTAGATGGAACTATCCTTTCTTTATCAGTATTTGAAGGGCTTTACGGTAAATTATTACTATGAATTTCTTATATTTAGATCCAGAGTTTAAAGATGCAGCTGGAGAAGGCGAAGAAGGAATTGGAGACGCAGAAGGGAGCAGGCGAGGGGGCTTTACCTCAGGGTTATATATCTCAGGTAAGCATTCCTAAGTGCACCATAGGAATATTATGTCTCTTACACTTGCTGTGCTTCTATATGATTAACATGTGACTGAGATTAATAGTAAAGGGTTTTCCCACTAAATACATTTGATCACCTATTGATGGGACCTGTCACAGATCTACCGTACAGATCCTGAGGACTGGATCCCAAAGTCCCCTCTCTGTTGTTAACACGATGTTGCTCATGTGTAACACCCCACCATTGTTATCTGGGAATGATGGTGGCAGTGAGTCCTGATCAATCCCTACCCACAATGAGTTCAAAGTATTTGGACCCCCCATCCCAGTCATACATTAATCCTCTGCCCTGCTTATATACTTGTAGAACAGCCCTACCATCTCTCAATAGAGTGCTTCTGTAGTGTCCCTTTATTGCATTTGTAGAAATTGCCGTTATTGTGCCAAATTTAACAGGGGAGAGGGGCACATGGCATAACTAACAAATCTGGCACACCTAGGCAAATTTATTTTTTTCTTATCCCACTTCATGCGGCAAGCCTGCGTTCAGCCTAGTTCATCCCCTATGGGAGTTGCGGTCATGTACGGCATTTGTGGTTTTGACGCGATCTGGCCAATCCGTCACTTGCAGTGAGTCAAAAAACAGCAGCTTAGCAGCGTTTTTTTTTTCGTTGCCGCAAGTGTTGATTGGCCGGATCGTGTCAAAACCACAAATGCCGTACATGACCGCAAGTCCCATAGGGATGAACTAGGCTGAACGCAGGCTTGCCACAAGTGAGTTGTTACGTGGCAGATGTGGCAAAACCGCCGGATCTGCCGTGAATGGCACAAATCGCTGATGTGAAAGCAGCCTATTGTGTGAACATTCAAAGAAATTCATACTGACAAGTAGGATCTAGTAGAAAAGGTTCTGCCCCAGGAAAGATAAAAGCATTTCTTCCTGCACAGTCCTCACTTGCTGTGATTGTCCTGTGCCATCTCATTGTCAGACTGGCTCTAATGTTCCTGCCCTGTTTATTTTTCCCATCATCCACACTGCAGATTCCTTCAGATCTTTTTGATGGATAATGGCGCCACCTAGTGGCAGAAGTATGTAAATTATCAAAAGACAAAAATGTGCAGTAAACGTTCTTCCACACCTCTGTGCAGTGTACAGTAGAAATAGTGGAGATACAAAATTCCCTGGAGTTGAATGGAACCTGTCTCTTGATTTGATTTGTGCTGCCCAAACATGGAGCAATATGAATTGTATGCTAGATTACGGCTAGATATGGAGCGTTGGAACAAAAACAAAGTTTGAAGAGTCGGCCGGGAACTATAGGGAGAGACAATGAGTGTGATGTTGCCCCTGGCTGAATTCTTCCCATACACATGGGAGAGGCGTGTCAATTGGCTACAGGTGTGCGGGGAGAGACCGGGGTCAGAGACTATAGGGAAAGGTGACCCTAGTCTGGCTGGCTTCTCCCTGCACCACTTCTGTTGATTGACATATCTCTTCCATTCGTGTGCAATGTGGCTCTTCAAACTATATTTCCTCTGAAACGCTAGAGCAATCGTGCGATCAGCCTCTGATTCATGCAGCTCAAGGTTTGGCCAGCATGAACTGAGAGAGAGGTTCCCTTTAATCGTAGCGATAGACAATAAACGTCCAATATGTCCATGGTTTTAAGATCCTTTAATACATATACATCCATGTTCCCCTTCTCTCTGTATTGCAGCAGGCATGTGAGCACAGTCTCTCTCAGATGGAGGACTCGCACAAGCAGCTTTTGTCTGAACTCCAGAGACACCATGAATGGGAGATCCAGAGACTGCGGCAGGAGAAGGATCAGCTGTTAGCCGAGGAAACTGCAGCCACAGCATCTGGTACGGCGAGGCATGGAAGCCATGGGCTTTATGCTTTATTGTAGTACAGTAATTCTTGCCTTGAAATCTGTCATGTGGATGTTTCATATGTAAAAGATATGATCAGTACTCACTGGAATCTGCTTGATGCTCTTTGATGGAAATCCATACCGTGTTTCCCCGAAAGTAAGGCCAGCCCGATTGTAAGGCCGCCTGGGGGTAAAGGGGGGGCCTGCCAATGTAAGGCCTCCCCCGATTATAAGGCCTTACAACCGGGGGGGCCAATGTAAGGCCGCTAGCGGAGGGGGGGGGAGCGGGTCGCACGTCACGTGCGCCCGCTCATTACATATGCACTGCATCCCCCTGTCAATCAGCGACAGGGGGAGCAGTGCATTATACTGTATATATGGGCCCCCTATTGCTGGCACACTCCCCCCTGTTATGAGGCCCCCACCGCTGCTGCTGCTGAAGACATCTTACCCTCCAGGGTCTTCTTGCAGCAGCCAGCGCGTCCGTCCTCCCTCTGTACTCGGCGGTCTCCCGGATCATGTGACCGGCCCGTCGCAGTCGCGATGACGTCATGCGCTGCGACGGGTCACATGATCCGGGAGACCGCCGAGTACAGAGGACGGACGGACGCGCTGCAAGAAGACCCTGGAGGGTAAGATGTCTTCAGCAGCAGCAGCGGTGGGGGCCTCATAACAGGGGGAGTGTGCCAGCAATAGGGGGCCCATATATACAGTATAATGCACTGCTCCCCCTGTCGCTGATTGACAGGGGGATGCAGTGCATATGTAATGAGCGGGCGCACGTGACGTGCGACCCGCTCCCGCAGTGTCCCAGCAGGAGGGGGCCTGTAGGCCACACTGCTGGGGCACACAATGTAAGGCTCCCCCCGAAAGTAAGGCCGGGGGCCACTTTTGACCCCCAAAAGAATGTAAGACAGGGCCTTACTTTCGGGGAAACACGGTAGATCGTGTGCAATATTCAAATGAAGCGTTTAGTCTAATATATCCTTTCTCGATTTGAAAAGGGTTGTTAAAGGGAACCTGACCCTTCCAAATCACCCCCAACCCTATTAATACCTGTCCCTGCACCCTAACATATCAGTATTAGTGCTCCTTTTCAATAAAAAAAGCGCTCTGTAACATTGGAATAATCAACAATATACACTTACAAATCTGAGACTTCTTGTCCCTGAATAAGTCTCATAGGGCGTCCCCTGTGAGACCCTAAGCCCTCCCTAGGTGCTCATTTTCACGCCCCGAATGATCCACCCTCTCTCTCTGTGCTGCTGTGATGTGGAGCTGAAGGCATGACTAATGATTTGCATTCTGAGTGTGATAGAGAGGGGGAGGGTAAAGCCTGCACAAGCAGAGGACACAGACAGAGACAGGGTGGATCCTGGAGCCTGCAAAACGACACGCCCTAAGGGCTAAAGAATATAGCCCCTGCTAATTATAATCACTAATGAGTAAGTATTAAAAAGTTTTTATGCACTTTCACAGGATGTTTTTAGGAGACAAAAAGAGTGTGAGATTAGTGATAGGATGCTGCAGGGACATGATTTGGTAGCTTAGGAGGCATTCTGGAGGTGACAGGATCCCTTTAACCGAAACGCATCACATTTGGATATTGCATGCAATTATAAGTTTTGAATAAAGAGCATCAAGCGGATTCCAGCAAGATCCCATCCGATGTTTTATATCTGGCTGTTGGGGCAGCTACCCTATGATACCAGCATTAATACCGTATATACTCGCGTATAAGCCGAGTTTTTCAGCCCAAAAATTGGGCTGAAAAGTCCCCCCCTCGGCTTATACGCAAGTCACTGTATACACTGTATACAGTGTATACAGGCCCCCCTCCCCATCAGTATACAGGCCCCCCTTCCTTACTGCAGCAATCCTGTAAAAGAATACATTAGTATACTTATCCCTGCCGCTGTCCCGCCGCCGCCATCGCACTCCTCCGGCTTCATCCGGCTTCCTCCGGTGGGCGCAGGCAATGACGTCATTGTCTGCGCGCCAGAGGAGGAAGCCGGAAGACGCTGGATGAAGACGGAGGAACGCGATGGCGGCGGCGGGACAGTGGCAGCGGGACAGCGGCAGGGATAAGTATACCAGTGTATTCTTTTACAGGATTGCGGCCAGTAAGGGGGGCCCCTGTATACTGATGGGGAGGGGGGGGCCTGTATATACCACTGGGGCTGCTGCTGTATACTACCAAAGGGGCTGCTGCTGTATACTACCATTGGGGCTGCTGCTGTATACTACCATTGGGGCTGCTGCTGTATACTACCACTGGGGCTGCTGCTGTATACTACCACTGGGGCTGCTGCTGTATACTACCACTGGGGCTGCTGCTGTATACTACCACTGGGGCTGCTGCTGTATACTACCACTGGGGCTGCTGCTGTATACTACCACTGGGGCTGCTGCTGTATACTACCACTGGAGCTGCTGCTGTATACTACCACTGGGGCTGCTGCTGTATACTACCACTGGGGCTGCTGCTGTATACTACCACTGGGGCTGCTGCTGTATACTACCACTGGGGCTGCTGCTGTATACTACCACTGGGGCTGCTGCTGTATACTACCACTGGGGCTGCTGCTGTATACTACCACTGGGGCTGCTGCTGTATACTACCACTGGGGCTGCTGCTGTATACTACCACTGGGGCTGCTGCTCTATACTACCACTGGGGCTGCTGCTGTATACTACGACTGCTGGTGACTGTATACTTGTGCTGGGGTCCACGCTCGGCTTGTACACGAGTCAATAGGTTTTCCCAGGTTTTGGGGGCAAAAGTAGGGGGGTCGGCTTATACACGAGTATATACGGTATTTGATTTGGGAGTGCCAACCTACACTTTAATGTCGGTGTTTTAGTGAGAACTCTAGTCTACAACCCTCATCTTAAAAGGAGTTTCAACTGCAATGAAATGAAAGTCTTTCTGTTGTTAAACTTCAATCATTATGGAATTGATGGTACCCATTGTGAAATCGCCGCCTGTACACACCTTTTTATATAGGTGTCTGCAAACATCGTAGGAATCAGATTGTATGTTGGATGCTTGCAGAATCTCAGTGTAAAGTGTTATTACCCAACATAGGAATAAACCAGATCATTCCTTCCAGAGAACTATTTCAGGTCATCGTGTAACCTGCAACCGAAACAGGATCTCCAGACTGATATCTTCTTTATACTGCTAATTCTGAAGGGTAAAATGTTTATTTACAGGTTTTATTACCCTCTTTTCTTTTCCACAGTGATTGAAGCCATACGGGCTGCTCACAAGGAAGAGTTACAAAGAGAAGTGGAGAAGGCTCGGACGTTTCAACATGGCGGCTCCTCAACAAATGAGATGCTTCGGCGGCAGCACCAGTATGTACTTTTTTTTGTAATAAAAATTTACATTTGGAAACATCACAATTTTGTACTATGATGTTCAATTGATGTAGAGAAGTAGTTACAAAATTTAGAACATAGTGTGACTATACATTAGGGGTCCCCAACTCCAGGCCTTGAGGGCCGCCAACAGTGCATGTTTTCAGGATCTCCTTAGTATTGCACAGGGGTTGGAATCATTACCTGTACATTTGATAATTTTTTTTTTTTTTTTTATATAGATATGAAGCCATTTCAAATCGGCAGCGTGTCAATTCTTTCATTGTTTTTGCGGCATCTTTTACCCATTCAAACAATTGGGGGGGAAAAAATGTATCAAAGATGCATGTATTATCCGCAGCGGGATTCCTGTTTTTGGTGCAGAAATCTCTGGTGCTAAAACTCTGTGTATACCCATACTTGGGGTATGAGTACATGTTACATATTTGTAGTAAAGAAATCTGCTGCAAATTTTTGAGTGTTGCTAAGAAAGACACTGCGTAAAATAGGTTCATCTTTGATATGGTTTTTTTCTGATCATCATAATGGGAGACCCAGACAATGGGGTTTAGGGCACTGCCCTCCGGAGGCCACACTAGGTACTACAAGAACTGTAGACACCGCCCCCTCCGCTTATAAACCCCTACCGCAGGGAACATCCTCAGTTTTAAACTTAGTGTGCTCGGAGGTACCACACGCTTTGCTTGCACTTCATTGCATTCTCACAGCTTTCGTGATGGCGTATGAAGACAAGGTAAAAGAAGGTCCCAGTCAGGGATCTCCGGCAGTCTCCCTGTTAACCTTCGGGGAACACGCAGGTCGAGGTACCGGAGGGCCTAGTGCCTGGGCACACTGTGTCTCCCGGTACGCTGCCGTGCTCCTTCCCATCCCCCCTGGGGGCTCTGGGAAGTGGGAGATAGGAGCCTTGCACAGCTCCGCTCCGTCCGAGGCCTCCCTAAATGGTGCTTACAGACCGGACTGGAGTCAGCTCTGTCCGAGGCCTCCCTAAATGGTGCTTACAGACCGGACTAGAGCCAGCCCAGTCCGAGGCCTCCCTAAATGGTGCTTACAGACCGGACTGGTGCTGAACCCCCGTCCGAGGCCTCCCATGATATGGTGCTTACAGACCGGACCGGCACTGAGATACTTCGGTGTCTCCGGTGTGCCTGGGGGCAGTGTCTGGCCACTAGTGTGTTCATGACACTCAGACCGCGCGTTGCCTTCGGGTCCGCGGTTCTGGCGGTGACCCTGTGCTGGGGTCACCCTGGCTGACCGCCCTGTGTGTCACAGGGGCTGCGGCTGTGGGCTTCAGACTTTGTCTGTGAGCCTGGGTATTTATGTTTATACCTCCCGCGCTGCGGGCCCCGGCGCTTACATTATTGTAATGGCGGCCGGGAGAGATGTGGAGCGGCCCATGTGACCTGGATGGGCGTGTGTGTGTGCTTCCCGCGTGTTTCGGCCCCGCCCTCTGCTTCTACAGCGGCGGCCATCTTTTCCCCTCACTTTCCTGCTGGGATCGTTGGAGACTGCTTCTGCTGCACTCCAGGGGAGACCAGGTCTTCTTTCCTCGCAGAGGCCACACACACACCGCTCCCTTCACCGCCGCTGTGCAGCGGTCGGTAAGCCACCGGTTTCCGGTGAATTTTCTCCTGTTTGATATTCCCCTACCGTGGGTATGTCCTCAGGGAAGAAAGGCGCTGCTAAGGCGGCCAGTACCACACCTGTCTGTGCTACATGCAAAGGGACACTGGTGGAGGGGTCCTGCAATAATTGCGGACGTCCAGACGCCCGGACTGTCACTGCTGAGTCAGCAGCTCCGGTGCTATACCCTGAGGTTCAGGTGATCCCAGGGCCATGGGAAAAACAAAGCGAGATTAATGCTTCTCTGTTCTCCCAATTGTCCTCCATGTCGCAATCCCTGGAGGCACTAACAAGGAGACTGGATGCTCCAGTTACTCCTTCAAGCTACCCCCGGGTGTCTCCATCTTCCACCGTGAGACCCCTTAAGCGGGCTCGCCGTGATGATTCACCCGAGCTCCAGGTCCTCTCTGAGGAGGAGCGTCACTCTGACGGTGACGAGGATGATGGGGGTTCAACCCTCGGGTCGGTGTTCGAACCAGCTGAAGGGGTGGAGGATCTGGTGTCCTCCATCAACGAGACTTTACGCCTCGGGTTACCCCCTCAGGAGACAGCCGTGCACCCGAAGGAGGTCTATCAGTGGTTACAACCTGAGGCTAGACCATGTGGTTCCTTTTTGGACCATACTAACTTTGAAAGGGTGGTTAGAGCTCCCAGGGTACACCCTGGACGGCGTTATGTCCGCAAATCTAAGGACAACCGCTTTCCCTTTCCTCAGGAGGTGCTTCAGGAGTGGTCGCAGTCCCCGAAAGTGGACGCTTCCATGACCAGGATTGCTGCACGCTCCCTTTTCTCTGCCTCTGATAGCTCCTCACTGAAGGATGCGACAGACAGACAGGTCGAACAACTCGCCAAGTCGTCTTATGAGGCTGTGGGGTCGTCATTTGCCCCGAGTTTTGCTGCGGTCTGGACTCTGCAGGCGATCACATCCTGTCTGGATGGTATTGCTGACCTGGCAGGTTTCAACTCTGAAGTCCTGGCACTTACAGAGAGAGCAAAAGCCTATGCAGATTATGCCAGGACGGCGTCCCTGGAGTCTGCCACTCGCTCAGCTGTGGCTTCGGCCAATGCGATAGCGATCCGCAGATTGTTGTGGCTACGTCTATGGGACTCAGATGCCACGTCAAAGAAGATTCTGCAGAATCTTCCCTTCTCTGGTGATGACAGGCTGTTTGGTGCCGAGCTGGACAAGTTGATCAAGGACTCTACGGAGTCCAAGATTCCACAGAACAGACCTAAGCCTAGGTATACTGTGAAGAGGAACCCTAAACAGTGGTCCTTTCGTTCCAGCTCACAGCCGTCAGCGTCTTCCGCTCGCGCGGACCGTGGGGCCAAAACTTCTCAGCAGTGGCGTCCCAAGAGTCGCCAGAAGAAGTCGGCAAGTACAACAGCTGCCGCTCCCAAACCCACTTCCGCATGACTCGCTCCCTCTTCCTGCCTCCCCACAGGTTGGGGGTCGCCTGTCTCAATTTCAAGACAAGTGGCGACTCCACATCCAAGATCAGTGGGTTCGAGACGTAGTCTCCAGAGGATACAGGATAGAGCTGTCATCACAACCCACACACCGATTCCATCGGTCTGTTCCATCTCCAGAAAAGGCTCAGGCTTTTTATATGGTGTTGGAGGGACTCCGCAGAGACGGAGTGGTGGTCCCAGTACCCACTGGGGAGAGGTTCAAGGGTTTTTACTCCAACCTCTTTATCGTCCCGAAGAAGGACGGCTCCTTCCGCCCGGTTCTGGACCTCAAGCTGTTCAACCGTCATGTGTTGGTTCGGAAGTTCCGCATGGAATCCCTGCGCTCCGTGATCGCGGCTGTGTCGCAGGGCGACTTCCTGGCGTCCATAGACATCCGCGACGCTTACCTTCACGTGCCCATTGCACCGTCTCATCAACGATGGTTGAGATTCGCAGTGGGGGAAGAGCACTTCCAATTCGTGGCGCTGCCCTTCGGGTTGGCCTCGGCTCCCCGGGTGTTCACGAATGTGATGGCATCAATGATGGCCTTACTGCATGCGCAGGGACACGCCGTCATTCCTTATTTAGACGACCTGCTGGTCAGAGCGCCATCGGAACACCTGTGTCAGCGGAGCCTGCAGGCGACCATGCAGTCTCTGGAGCAGTTCGGGTGGCTTCTCAACATCCAGAAGTCCACCCTGGTTCCTACCCAGTCACTGACGTATCTGGGCATGGACTTCCACACGGACTCTGCTCTAGTGTCCCTACCACGAGCCAAACAACTGGCCATTCAGTCAGGAGTACACGATCTCCTCAGATCACCTCATTCATCCCTACGGGTATTGATGAAGCTGGTGGGACGCATGGTGGCAGCAATAGAGGCGGTGCCCTTCGCACAGTTTCGCCTCCGTCCTCTGCAACTGGAAATCCTCCAGAGGTGGGACAAGAGGACGTCCTCTCTGAATCAGCTGGTGGTCCTCTCCCAGCCGACCAGGGATGCTCTGCAGTGGTGGCTTCAGCCGAGTCACTTGTCGAAGGGACGATCCTTCCTGAAGCCATCGTGGTTAGTGGTGACCACCGACGCCAGCCTGAAGGGCTGGGGCGCGGTGTTCTTACACCACAGAGCGCAAGGTCGCTGGACACGTTCAGAGACAACGTTGCAGATCAACGTGCTGGAGCTCAGGGCGGTCTATCTGGCACTCCTGGCCTTTCGGGGGTTCCTATCCGGACAACCGATTCGGGTTCAGTCCGACAATGCGACGACTGTCGCCTATATAAATCACCAAGGAGGAACCAGGAGTGCACAGGCTCTAGCGGAAGTCCACCGCATTCTATCATGGGTGGAAGCCAACAGCTGCTTGATTTCCGCAGTCTACATCCCAGGTGTCGAGAATTGGGAGGCAGATTACCTGAGCCGACAGGGGATGGACGCCGGAGAATGGTCTCTCCATCCGGACGTCTTCCGGGACATCTGCATCAGATGGGGGACCCCGGATGTGGATCTGATGGCCTCCCGGCTGAATCATCAGGTGCCACAATACATGGCAAGATCATGGGACCCTCAGTCTCTGGGGGCAGATGCTCTAGTCCTGAGTTGGTCAGATTTTCACCTGCCATATGTTTTCCCGCCCCTGGCACTGATGCCCAAGGTCCTGTGGAAAATCAAAACAGAATGTCACGCAGCCATTCTAGTGGCTCCGGATTGGCCGAGGAGGTCCTGGTATCCGGATCTGTGGCAACTGTCCGGCGGACACCGGTGGGCTCTTCCAGACCGCGCAGATCTTCTCGCGCAGGGCCCCTTCTTCCGCCCCAATTCCAGGGCCCTCAGATTGACTGCATGGCTCTTGAGGCCTGGCTCTTAACATCCAGGGGTTTCTCTCCTGCGGTGGTTTCCACCATGAACAGAGCTAGAAGGCCCACGTCACGGAAGATTTACCACAGGACGTGGAAAGTCTTTTTCGCCTGGTGCTCCTCTGGGGGACATGTACCTTGGCCTTTGTCGATCCCGACCCTATTGGCTTTTTTGCAGTCAGGTTTAGAGTTGGGCCTTTCCCTCAGTTCTCTGAAGGGTCAGGTATCAGCGCTGTCTGTATTGTTCGACAGGCGCTTGGCGCTCCTCCCAAAGGTTCGTCAATTTCTCCAAGGGGTGTCTCGAGTGGTTCCGCCGTATAGGCGACCTCTGGACCCTTGGGATCTCAACATGGTCTTGGCGGCTTTGCAGAAACCACCTTTTGAGCCATTGAGAGAAGTCTCTCTTATTTGTCACAGAAAGTGGCCTTTCTGGTGGCTATTACGTCCCTGAGACGGGTCTCTGAACTGGCGGCACTATCGTGCAAGTCACCCTTTCTGGTGGTTCACCAAGACAAGGTGGTGTTGCGCCCGCGGGCGGAATTCCTACCAAAAGTGGTTTCCACTTTTCATTTGAACCAGGAGATTGTGCTCCCATCATTTTGTCCCGCTCCTGTTCATCAGATTGAGCGCGACCTCCACACTCTGGACCTCGTACGGGCTGTACGCATTTATGTGTCCAGAACTGCCTCCTTCCGGAGTTCGGACTCCTTGTTCGTACTGACGGCAGGTCGCTGTAAGGGATCAGCGGCGTCAAAATCAACCTTGGCCAGATGGATCAAGGCACCCATTCAAGAGGCTTACCGGTCTTCTGGTTTGCCTCTTCCGGTAGGCTTGAAGGCACACTCGACAAGAGCTGTCGGTGCCTCCTGGGCCTTGCGACATCGCGCCTCTGCTCTGCAGGTGTGTCAGGCGGCCACTTGGTCCAGCCTGCACACATTCTCTAAGCACTATATGGTGCATGCCCATGCCTCTGCGGATGCAAGTTTGGGCAGGCGGGTCCTCCAGGCGGCGGTTGCCCACCTTTGACGGGGACCGCGTATGCAAACGTCTTTTGAGGAACTTTTTCCCGCCCTGGGGTATTGCTTTAGGACATCCCCATTGTCTGGGTCTCCCATTATGATGATCAGAAAAAAGAGAATTTTGTTTACGTACCGTAAATTCTTTTTTCTTGAATCATCAATGGGAGACCCAGCACCCACCCAGTGTTCCGTTGTATGTTACGTTTGATCTGTCCCCTGTTGGGGCAGTTTATCCGGGTTGTTGAACCGTCTGTTCACGGTGTCTTCCCGAGGTTTAGGGTGTGGTTTTTCTGTTGTCTCCTCGCAGCTTATGGACCAAACTGAGGATGTTCCCTGCGGTAGGGGTTTATAAGCGGAGGGGGCGGTGTCTACAGTTCTTGTAGTACCTAGTGTGGCCTCCGGAGGGCAGTGCCCTAAACCCCATTGTCTGGGTCTCCCATTGATGATTCAAGAAAAAAGAATTTACGGTACGTAAACAAAATTCTCTTTTTTCCATTCATATAAATTGGTGACAAATACTGAAACAATTGACATGCTTCACATGTGAAGCTGCTTCAGATCTGCAAGGAGAAAAATAAGCAGCATGTGATTTCAGAAATCTAATTCACTTTCATGGTGCAATAAACTAGAAAAATACAAGGTGTGAGTATACCTTTATACCCTAAACAAGAATTTAAAGCTAGTTTTTTGTCCTGTTGGACACCCCTGCTCCTCATCCGGGCATGTTTAGCATGCTTCGCCAAATGATGCATCATGGGGTCAAAATGTCGTGTAGATTAAGAGGATTTTTTCTTTTATTTCTGGGCAGATCTGATATGGAAGCGCTGCGACGGGAGCTGCAGACTTTGTCAGAACGTTACTCACAAAAGTGCTTAGAGATTGGAGCATTGAACCAGGCTGCATCAGAGCGAGATAAAGAACTGCAAAAATACGAGCAAGAAGTAAAGGAGCTGCTGAGGCAGAATCAGGCAAGTGCTACCATCATTACACATACTTCCCACCTCAGTGTATTACTGTGTTTTGCAGACGAAGGGTACCTTTACACGCGGCTACATTTCTAGGGTGGCTACAGGTAACTTACTGGTTGCAGTGAAATCATGGAGACAAGGTTCTCTCTTGTTGCTGTGTACAAATGGAATAATCTCTCCATGATTTCACTGCAACCAGTAAGTTACCTGTAGCCACCATAGAAATGTAGCCGCCTGTAAAGGTACCCTAAGACACATTGGACCAAAAGACTCAAGGGGAGGAAAGCAGGGAAAAAAAAAATATTTTTAAATGTGAAAATGAGCTCTGTCTTTATGGTACGACATTATCCTACCGGGGGAAGGCGTATGGTGAAGCCAGGAATCAGGATTGGGATGATGTGGTGGGCCCTGGGCTGCGAGGATGGGATGTCCTGACTGTGTGAGGCAGGAGTCATTGACTTTGCAGTGATGGGCTTCAGAGAAATGTTGGCGATGTGAGGCAGGAGCCACTGATCTCTTGGCATCAGGCTTCTGGGAAATAGCACGGAGGTGGCGCATGCACATATTTAAAGGATGGCTCAATGATGAGCCGAGATCTCAACCTGCGTATGCATCACCTCCAACGTTGATTCTTTGACGCCTGATGCCAAGAGATCAGTGGCTCCTGCCTTGCACTGGTGGGAACCCCCCCCCCCCCTCCCAATCCAGGGCTCGCAGCATCACCCCACACTTGTCACCGCTGGCAGCTTCCTGCAGTGGTCACCCTGCCTCATGTGACCACGTTCCACTGCCACCGTGTGCCCTGGTAAGAAGCTATATCTGGACTATAATACGCCCGTTTGTACCTCACCAATTTTTTATTTTTTTTCTTGGGAGCGGAGCTACCTCTCAGGATTTGTGAATGTCTCGGCTATTAAATTCACAATGCAATAATAATCAGGGTGGCAAACATCTTTGGTCAGTTCTTACATGGCAGTCTTTGGGTTTATGCTTAAAATGTCACCACCATCCCACTGATTTATAGTTCACATCACGTTCTGTTCCATGCTGATTACTACTTTGTGGAGTTTTAAACTGAAACCACAGGAAAGTTATTCATATGTTTCCCTGACACAGCCATTCATATCAGTGAGAAAAACGGA
Organism: Allobates femoralis; assembly: GCA_033576535.1. Lineage (NCBI taxonomy): Eukaryota > Metazoa > Chordata > Amphibia > Anura > Aromobatidae > Allobates > Allobates femoralis. The sequence continues at coordinate 45,540,012 of JARQOC010000007.1, forward strand.
GTTGTACAAACTCTGGGTTCATATTGTAAACAATTTTCAAAGTAGTCCATGGTCCGTGTGTTTATATTCGATATCCGCCTGGGTTTATAGATGGAAAGGTGGACCGAAGAATTTCTCAGGGCTTTTAAAGGATTCATACATTGCATTGTGACATCGTCCTTGTTGTTCTTTAGGACTAAGGTTTATTTACTGATATTTAGCAATAATCAATCTCTGGGAGGAACTTATGAATAATGCCTGAAAGGTACAATAGTAAAATTGACTTTCCAGTTCTGTTCCATACTTTTTTTTTTTATTTTTTTTTTTATAAATTTCCTTGAGGAGTGTAAAATTTTGTTCTTTTTTCATATTGATATATCCTCTGTTTTATTTTAATCTCAGGAATTAAACAACCGTCTTTCAGAAGAAATCTCAAAATTGCGGACCTTTATGGCTGGTAATGGGCCAAGTGATGGACGGTTACAAGCCGGAGAGAGGAACACTGCTGAGCTGGAGGTGACTGATGCTCCGTATGGGCTGCGGGATCTCATCTTTTGTTTTACATGGCGATTTGCATCGTTTCTGGTGGCGTTTTGCCATACTCCTCCATCAGTCTTACAAAGTGTGCTTTAATTTCTTATGAATTATTTGTGAGGCTACTGAATAAAGAAACTCTTCCTGCACCATAATGTTTTGTAGCACCCACACGCAAGTCTACAGGTAGTTCTGTTTTTTACTGGGTTTATGGGCCAGAAACCACTAGTTATATTTGAAGAGTTGAATTTCTCTTGATTTTTGGAGAGTTTCTGCTTTTACGGTGTTTCAAATACAGAGATGGGTGTACAAAAACATAGATTCAGTGAGCATAAAAGTATGCAGCAGCACTAATGGGTTAAAAGGGGAGCTTCTACATTGTGTATGTGTCAGTCCCATTCCAGTAGTTGTACTTTGACACATGACTAATGTGGGGCTGTAAGAACTCGCCAATCATTTATCCAGTGCAGGTTGTAAAATGACAGAAGTGAAAATGACTTGATTGATGCTTTCTATGGACAGCCGATCGAGAAGTCTTTTTGGATTATAATGCAGGGCATAGCAATATGCTTTATATGCCTCATTACTACGCCCCAAATTTCCTCCTCTAGGTACATACTGATCACTGACCTAAATAATGCACAGTCCTTGAGCAGTGTGCACATGGCGGCGTCTTTACATCGCGACAAAGCCTTTGAGTGTTCCCAGGCAAACGCCACTTCAGGAAAGTATTGTCATCTCTAACTCCATACTGTGAAGTGTGGAGAACAGGCGACTTCCAAGAATAAAAAGAATGGCAATTATGTTAACCGCCTCAAGGTTTCCAAACCCTCAAGTATTAAAAAAAAAAAAAAAAGTGATAAACAATGGAACAATTGTTCTGACGTTACTGTGCATTATGTTCATAGATCACTTTTATAGCACTTTTCAGCTGGATTCATAACCTGAAGCGCTGCGGAATATGTTGGCGCTATATAAATAAAAATTATTATTATTATTATAACCTGAATGAAAACATGCCCATAGCTTTACACATTACTTCCTGGGGTTTTTGTTAAGGCAGACACTCGTACTTATTACTGGTTCGTTAGGAATCTGCCAGTTGCGCTGCCTTCTCTTCTGTTTCTGATAGAGGTTCTCAGGCAAAAAAACCACATGGTTAATTCTGCAGCTTGTCAACCATTTTACCACAGTGAAATGTGCTGTAAATCCAAAGTGTTTCCACATCCAATATTATGCAAGTCTGAGTGAATTGTGTTAATGCAGGATTTCTGCAGTGGTCCATGGCGGATCAGGCATGTGTTCACCCACCCCTAGAAAATGTCATTCCCCTCTCCCATCAACAGTCAGTGATCTCTCTTAAGTTTCACCTGTGTCTGCTCCACCCCGCACAGTATGTCCGTTGTAATAATTCTTGTGTATTTTCTTGCTGTGTTCATGTGGCTGCTGACACTCCTGCTCTTGTTCGCTCTACTGCTTGCCTGTAACACTCCAGGTCTGTTATTGGTTGTGTAAAAGGATGATCACAATATTGATTGACCACAATATTTACATCCTACATAAAACACATGACATTTGCAAGGTATTTAGGTTTTTTTTTTTTTTTTAGAATTCCATAAATAATTTTAAAAAAATATTATATTTTGTTCCTTATCCCAGGATGACATTTAAAGCAAATGTCTTAATGGTAAAATTGATCATGTTTTACCATATACTTACATAGCCTACTGCATGTAAAAATACCTTTCACTTACACTTCAATGTCCCAGACGTAGATACAATTATGCATGTATTACACTATTCATCTAGTGTCGATGGACAAGTCCTTTTTTTATTCATTATGTATAATATATGTATGGCCACATCTTGCCATTCTTCAGTAGTTATAGAATATTCCCTGGTATTGGCCATTTGAGTGATTCCTCATGTTAAGCATTTTCTTCTTTTCCGGTATTTGGGCGTGTAACTGAATGAAGCTCTCCATTTCAGGTTTTACTTCGAGTGAAAGAGAATGAGCTGCAATATTTAAGAAAAGAAATCTCCTGTCTTCGTGAGGATGTCCAAAATATGCAGAAAGTAAGACCTTTATGTTAATGTGTCTGTAAATTCAGGTCTAAGGGGCAAGCTTTGATCCTTCAGGAGAGTGACACGTTAATCTGACCTACCAGAAATGAGGAGACTTTAGAGCTGACAAATGTCTCTTCAGAGACTCTAGGGTCACCTATTGGTAGTAACAATCCTAAAAGTCATTATTGACACTTTAACGAGCCTTGTCACATGACTTGGGATTTATACCACATCAGAGTCCCAATTTGCAGACACAATGTTTTGGTGAAGTCAACACTCCAAAACTCTAGGTGGCCCTAGAGTTCAGGTCTGCTTTCTCTCTGAAGAGAGACACTTACATGTTGTAAATTCAGTAATCGATACTTGGAAGAAATACTTTGTTTGAAAATAGTTATTTATTATTGTAGTACCGTTCATTCCATGGTGCTTTACATGTGAAGGGATACTCATAATAAAAACCAGTACAATAGTCATGAACAATACAGATCACTGACTGGTACAGGAGGAGAGAGGACCCTGCCCACGAGGGCTCACAGTCTGCAAGGGATGGGTGAGGATACAGTAGTGAGGAGAGAGGACCCTGCCCACAAGGGCACACAGTCTGCAAAGGATGGGTGAGGATACAATAGGTGAGGAGAGAGGACCCTGCCCACAAGGGCTCAGTCTACAAGGGATGGGTGAGGATACAGTAGGTGAGGAAGAGAGTACCCTTCCACAAGGGCTCACGGTCTGCAAGGGATGGGTGCACATACAGTAGGTGAGGAGAGAGGACCCTGCCCACAAGGGATCACAGTCTACAAGGGATGGGTGAGGTACAGGAGGAGAGAGGACCCTGCCCACAAGGGCTCACAGTCTACAAGGAATGGGTGAGGATACAGTAGGTGAGGAGAGAGGACCCTGCCCACAAGGGCTCACAGTCTACAAGGGATGGGTGAGGACACAGTAGGTGAGGAGAGAGGACCCTGCCCACAAGGGCTCACAGTCTACAAGGGATGGGTGAGGATACAGTAGGTGAGGAAGAGAGTACCCTTCCCACAAGGGCTCACAGGTCTGCAAGGGATGGGTGCACATACAGTAGGTGAGGAGAGAGGACCCTGCCCACAAGGGATCACAGTCTACAAAGGAGGTTGAGATCGTTAGTGAGGAGAGAGGACCCTGCCCACAAGGGCTCACAGTCTACAAGGGATGGGTGAGGATACAGTAGTGAGGAGAGAGGACCCTGCCCACAAGGCTCACAGTCTACAAGGATGGGTGAGACACAGTAGGTGGGGGAGAGAGGACCCTGCCACAAGGATCACAGTTACAAGGGTTGGTGTGAGGATAAGTAGTGAGGAGAAGGACCTGCCCACAAGGGCTCACAGTCTACAAGGGATGGTGAGGATACAGTGGAGGAGAGAGGACCCTGCCACAGGCACAGTCTACAAAGGAGTTTGGGAGATCCGTTAGTGAGGAGAGTAGGACCTGCCTGCGAGGACTGGTGTACAAGGGATGGTGAAGAGAGGACCCTGCCCGCGGAGATGGCTCACGAGCCTACAAGGATGCTGAAGATACAGTAGGTGAGGGTAAAGGATGTGCATGTCACGGTTGGGTTTTGAGACTGTCTGTCTGGACAATTTAAGCCAGTGAAGCACTTGGCAGAGAGGAGAGCAGGGAATAGCGGGCTGATGGAGGAGTATTTGGCAGTCAGAGTTAGGATAGATGAAGGGGTGCAAGAGGGAAGAAGGGAGGCCATGGAGCTGGAGGTTGCAATAGTCCAGCTGGAAGATGAGGGATGAGTGTACATGAGTGTTGTTACAGAGTCTTGGTTAAGAAATGTACGTATGTGGGAAATATTTTTGAGTTGCAATTGACAGGAGTTGGCAAGGGCTTATATATTGCTTGAATGAAGTGTGGAGTTGAGTTTTAATCGAGACATGCGGGCTGGGATAGTGAGCAGCCATTGACTTTAATGATTAGGTTGCTTTGTGGGGAGAGAGTGAGTGAAGTTGGTGATGAATTCTGTTTTTCATGTTAATTTAGTCTTAGACTCAAGTGGATTAAGAGGATGAAATAGACAGATATTGGGGAATTATTCTACTAAGTGGTGATATCTATCCAGAGATGTAGATCTGCGTGTCCATTATATTTAGGTACAAAGCTAAATGTAATATTTTGTTATGTAACCTACACCGACCATGTATCCAAACCCAACACTGCAAAAGAATGCAGAGATCTGTACCAGTAATGTATTAAAATACTATTTCTCCTTTGCCTCATTGGGGACACGACGATGGGTTATGCTATTCTGCCTCTAGGAGGTGACACTAGGCAAACAATAAAGAAGCACAGTGGCTCCTCCCACCAGTATATAACGCTCTGACTGGCACAGTTCAGCCAGTTTTTTGCTTAGTGTCTTAGGAGGCAAGACACTGTTTATTTCCTCATCATTGAGTTCCTTCAGACCGCTGCACCGTCCCTCATCAGACCCCACAGTTGGGGCTTTGAGTGGTAGGTGATGGCCGGCTCCTGCAGCATCCCTCCCCAGACCCCTGGGTCGCAGGAGGTGTCCCCTGGGTCTCTGGCCATAGCAGCACTGAAGATGGAGCTGCGCTGGGATGGTGGTCTGTTCCCCTGCCTTGTGGGAGCTGTCTGGAGGTAGGTGCTGCACTGTCCTCCGGTGTCCCCCTGTGCGCTCCTGAGCGCACTCCAGCTCCTGCGCTGCGCTAAATTTAGGCCCAGGCTTTGGGCCTGTAAGTTTTCTTCACCGCTCCTAGTGTGGTGTGGCGCAGCCGAGAACTCCTCCGGCTGGCCCATCAACCAATCGCGCGGGTCCGTTCTGGCCGTCACTGGGGATGGGGGGCCGTGGCCTAGTGTTCCCGCTTCCAAGCAGTTTCTGGGCTTCTGGCGCCATCTTCAGCAGCAGAGGGACTTCTCTTCAGCACGGTCGGAGCTCTGCAGGGGGACACAGGATTCTGGGCAGCGCTGCGCTTTCAGGTGACTGGGTTCAGCAGTGGTTATTTCCTGTTGGAACCCTAAGCTATATATTGTGCTCAGCAGTGAATTGTTTCATTCTGCTGCAGCATGGTCTGTCTGCTGGCACTCAGCAGTGTATACCTCTATGTATAGCAGGGAGGATGTCAGACAAGAAGGACAAGAGAGCACCAAAGGCCTTTAATGTGTACTATGCCTTTTGCACTGCGTGCAAGGCTGCCCTGCCCTGCGGTTGTTCTACTCCGCTCTGCCAGGCTTTTGCTTCTAATTCCTCACAGCCATGTGCCCCTATCTCCGAGCAGGCGCCCGCTGGTGAGGTGGTGCCCGCTAGCGTCCCTGCTCTGCCGGATTGGGCGGTTGCATTGTTGCAGTCTGTGAGCCAATCCATACAGCAACTCTCTGAGACGCTGATCCGGGTTGTGCAGGCCCGTCCTTGGTCCAGCACGTCGGACCAGCCGGGTTTTCCGGACGACTGTTCCGGTCAGGAGGAGTCACGCTCTCGTTCTCCTCTTTCCTTCCATACTTCTGGTAGGAAGAGGCTCCGCAGGGGGTCTCCCTCAGCTCCGTCTCAGGGGTCCCAGGTTTCCCCTGCACGGAGTAGGTCCTGTGAATCCCGCTCGTCTGGCGAGCTCTGTGATTCGGATGTGGAGGCAGATCTGGGTGTTCCGCTCAAGTCCGCTTCCTCTGATACCCTTGCCATGGTGGACGATCTGGTGTTGGCCGTTAATCAAGCCTTGTCTGTGGCTGACCCTGCTCCAGTCGCTTCCTCGGACTATGTGATCTCTTTTAAGAGGCCCAAAAGGCCTCAGATGGTTTTCTCTGATCATCCTGAGATTCAGGAAGTTCTACTGAAACATTGGTCCCAGCCGGATAAACAGTTTGGTAATCGTAAGGCGATTGAGACTCGTTATCCGTTTTTGCCAGCGGTAGCACAAGCTTGGTCAGATTCCCCCCAGGTGGATCCTCCAGTGTCCCGTCTGGAATCTAGGACCCTTCTTTCTCTTCCTGATCGTGCGTCTATCAAGGACTCCGCTGACCGTCAGCTGGAACAGTTATCCAGATCGGTGTTCCGAGGCTTCAGGATTGTTTCTGTCTCCCTTCTTTGCCTCCATGTGGGTGGCTAAGGCCATTGTGACCTGGACGGGTGATTTACACTCCGCTTTGCGTCACAGGGGTGCAGACGCGGAGTTTTTGGATATGGTGGCTCAGATCTCTGTAGCGGGGGAGTTCTTGGTGCATGCATCTATTGATGCGGCTAATTGCACTACGGCTTCTAATGCCATCGCGATTCGCCGAGCTCTCTGGCTTCGGGAGTGGAATGCGGATTCGGCTTCAAAGAGGTTGCTCACTGGCATGCCTTATTTAGGTGGTCGTCTTTTTGGAGAAAAGCTTGATAAGCTGATCTCAGACGCTACGGGAGGTAAGAGTACCTCACTGCCTAAGCAGAAACCCAAGTGTAAGTTCACCGAGGGTCAACAGGCAAGGTTCCGATCCTTTCAGAACTCGTCCGGGTGGTCCGTTAAAACGATTTTATGGTGAGTACACACAAAAATGCCTTTTTCTATGTCTATAAAGATAGTGGTCAGGTTTATACATAATGCTGTTCATAGCGTATGCTTTTTTTGTGTATGTAGTCATTACATTTTCTGGTCATCATAATGGAGACCCAGACCATTGTCTGGGTCTCCCATTGATGATTAAAGAAAAAAGAATTTACGGTACGTAAACAAAATTCTCTTTATTTGGTACCCTTTTGCCTCATTCCATGGGATATTTAGTGTTAACGCGGATCCCGCAAAAAATCAAATAGCGCTCCTTCCCAGCCCTGCCATGTGCCACACAGTAATCCATGTATTGGGGGCATAAATGATCTCAGGAGAAATTGCACAGCCGATTGGGTGGTCTATTTTCTCCTAGTTTTCATTATTTTCTTGCATTTTGATACTATCCCTGTGAAGCACCTGAAGGATTAGAATACCCCACTCCCAGTGTGTCCCCGGCCAAGAATTGCAGCCGTGCCAAAATTTGGTGCATTTATTAGAGGTGTCAAATTCTGGTATTTACCAGGCTCTTTCCAATTACCCTGGTGCAGTGGCATTTGGGGTAATACAGGGTTAACTAGGAACTGACAACTGTAATAAAGCCCTGCATTGGTGATGCTCAGGTCTCTGGGACACGCATATTACCAATCCTGTAAGAAAATACACAGAGAAAAATCATTTATTTGAAATAAAACCCACAGACACCCTCTTTTACCCATTTATTAAGCCCAAACATACCCAGCTCTGATGGTAATCCACAGCACGATATCCTGCAAAACTTCCTGCAAAATACAGGGGACCCTATGTATCTTTTTCAATTATTTTTTTTATTTTTACACATGGTGGCAGGTTTGTAGCCATACATTAATATGTATGGCAACCAATCACAGACACTGGCACAATGGGAGGGGGTGCAGTCTGACTGCAACAGCCATGTACTCTCTGCAGTGAAGAGAGAAATTACTATGTACTTTGATTGCTAGTATCTTTGCTGCAGAGAGGTGAAATGGTAATAATAAAAAATGATTTTCCTCTGCTTTTCATATTAGTGTCCAGTTTAACATAAAAAATTGGTGAAAGGCCCTCTGTAAGTATATGTGTATGTCCCAATGAGAAAAACATTCCCTGATGGAAAACCAATTCTAAAATTATATTTCATTCCTTCTAGGATAAAAGATATGCATCAGAAAAATACAAAGATATTTATGTAGAGCTTAATAACATCAAATCTCGGTCAGAGCGTGAGATTGACCAGCTGAAAGAACACTTGCGACTTGCCATGGCCGCGCTGCGGGAAGAGGCTGCAATGCGCAACAGCGTAGGAGAGTAACGGTGAGGTGGGCATGTTTACCGTGTTTACATATTGATGGATGCTAGAACCCCCCCCCCCCCCCCCAACCCCTCTCCTGTTCCCGACGTAGGAGTCCACATTGTGCACCTCTTGTGTGCCACAGACTTGCAGAACATAGGACAGACCACAGCATGTCATAGTAAGTGTGAAAAAAATGTACATTTCTTGATCTGTTGACATGTCCTGTTCAGTGGTACTACACTTTACATTGGGATATGTAGCCCAAACTCGTGTGTCTGCATAAAAAAAGTAATGATGAAGTACATTGTGCCATATAGCTTAAAGGGAACCTTTCAGGCCCTTTATGCCCTCCAACCCAGCAGCATTTACAGTCCAAATTTTCTCCCTAACCAGCCCCGTATAACCTCATTCTCTAAAATTAATGTGTAAATTATTTTAATCATTTATTACTTTAGTTTTTGATATGCTAATATAAGCCTTTGACTAGATAAAGGGGCATTAGTTTCCCCAGACTTGTAGAACCTCTTTCCATTGTTATTACGCCCCTGTGGACATGGTAACATTGTTTCCACTAGATGGTGTAATGGCCAGCTCTTGGAAATCTTGCACATGCACGCGGCTCATTTCAGCAGCGTCAGTGCACCTCTGAAACCAGGTGTATGCGTCCCAGCTTCATAGAGACTGAGTGTACATGATCAGAAGAATGGCGTCTTCACTATCAATCATGTGCACTGAGCCTCTATGTAGCGGAGATGTATACACTTGGTTTCAGAGGTGCACTGATGCTGCTGAAATGAGCTGCGCTCATGCCCAAGATTTCCAGAAGCTGCCGATGACCCAGCTCATTAAATCCTGTTATCACACCCACAGAGGCATAATAACATGGAAAGAGACAGACTAGTCTGGAGAAACTACACCCCATCAACTATACAAGAAATGGAGTCAATAAATGTTTATAATTTTTTGTTATTTATTATAGTGCCATTTATTTCATGGCACTTTACATATGAAAAGGTGCATACATAGACTAGTACAATAATCATGAACAATACAAGGCACACAGGTACAGGAGGAGAGAGGATGCTGCTGGCCTAAGAGACCTGACAGGTTACGTTTAAAAAAAAAAAAAATCATCTCTGTGCTTCCTTTCCTAAAGGATCCTTTTTTGGTATCCACTGTCTCAGTGGATTCCTCTGGATACGTTCAGTGTAAGTTCTCTTTGCTCATACTGCAGACGGAGACCTAAGCCGTGATGTTTTTGTGTTTGCTGTGTGACCACATCCTCATCCCCTCCTGTATCTTTATACATACGTGTCATTTTACATGTACCAATAACCTGTTTGTATGTTTTGTGCTTCATGTAGGTTATTGCACTTCCTCTTACCACGGACACAAGCCGACAAGTGATATCACCGATTCTCCACCTTTCGCCACAAAACTCTCCGTTTTATATGTGAATCACAGAATTTTATACAACTCTTTATTAATATTGTTAATATGTTATTATAAATGGGGATTCCTCCAACCTTCTAAACAGTGGTACAAGGTCATGTAGCTCAAATTGAGGTGTCCATAGGTCTGGAGCATTGTAACATATCCTACCTATTACTGTTACGTATGGGGAAGTGGCTACATGGAATGTCCACCTATGTGGATGTGTGCAGGGAGGGGGGATGGCGGGTTATACTGCAAGTGCACTAAATGTGAACACTGCCAGTAAGCTAGCGGGTCTACACCAAGCAGAGAGCCGTTTTACATCACAGGGACTAAAAGAATAAATGTGTATATTACTTTTTTATATTTTATATATATATATAGGGAAACATTTTGTACAGATGAGCATTCTATGGCTGGGAGCATTGTGTGGATGATGGGTGCAGTAGTGCACACCGTATGTGTGGATTTATACCTGCTCATATTGATGAGCTCTGTCTGATTTTGAAAGGTGAAATTCAGTGCTAGATATGTGGAGCAATGTGAAGGTTTGACACGATAATTAAAGAGAACTGTAGACGCCCGCAAGTATAGAAAAGTACATATGCAGTTAGCATTAAATAATCTGCTGTTCTTTAAACTGTCTGCCCTGTTTGTTTTATTGGAAGATTCTTCACTTGCGGTTCGTTACAGTTTGTCTATATTTTTGGGAAAACATTTTTCTGCTTAAATGCATGTATTTTGGGCAGTTGGTTTTCCTTAAAAATGTTGCACCTTTTTGGCTTTTACAGGCTCATTGTTCAACTTTTGATGTAGTCTGTGGTCCACAAATACAAACCTCCTGTCTGATCCACCATAGCGAGTTCACTGACTGACTCTCAGTTAATTCTTTCTGCAGCCAGCAATGGACAGTCCAACATGCAGGTTATGGAAGGCAAATGATGCGCAATTTTTACTGTGAAAATTCATGCATTTATGTAAGAAATAGAAAAAGAAAAAAATTGTAAAGACCTAAAATCTGGCCTACATGCACTGTGATCCCATCTGTTTATCGCCTCAGCCGTTCACCATACTTTGTGCCTTATGCTTCCTAGTAACTTACTATGGACAGGTCTGCAATTTATTAAATTTTTGTTAAAAATATGACATCTTGCATAATTGTCGACTCTTGGGTCTATTATGCCTAGATGTGGAATATTTGTATATGATGAAAAAGAAAAGCCATCCGCTTGCTCTTTGGCGGTTGTCAGATTTCATTCCCCAGCCGGTCTTTTAGATCACTGTTTGTTTAACCTTTAAAAACAGAATGGGATACAATCTTTACAATAACAGTTACTCCTAAAAATAACAAAACACTATTTACCTCGTCTTACCCTACAAGATGTAGAGATGATGCTTTTATTGGTCTCCTGCCTTCAATAACTGCAGGACAGCATGTGTCAGACATGATGCCAAGTAAGTGCCCGATGTGGCGAGGGATCATTTGCAGCGCTCACATACCGGCCACTGGTGAACAAAGACCAGGGGCAGCTCTGTGGCGACAGCACTGTAATGGTGGGGAAAGGAATGCAGCCGCACTTCACACAATGTAATATTGCAATACATCTCTTCACAATGCAAAACCTTCACTGATCAGTGCACAAAAGCTTTGCTGATGTGTGGAAATATATATTTTATAACGAGATCCTCACAATGAGGTTATCGCTTTAGTAGCAGCAGGATTGCCGTATGTGATAAGTTTGTGATACAGAATAAATATAGAAACCAATCATAAACTATCAAACAGCAAGTAGCTGGATGCTAACGTGGTGGGAAGATATTAAAGGGGTATTCCCATGAAACGTATTGGCATGTCTCTTGATTGGTGGGTATCTGGCCTCGTTGAACAGTCACCATGATTTGCATGAAGCTTCTTAGTGTATTTTCTGCACATAATAGCAATACTTTGCTACAAGAGAGAGGCCCATGTTTCTATTTCCAGGAGAACCACATGAAAAAGGTGATAGTAACGTTCCTGTGTGCAGATGATCTGCAACTTCATTCTGGCGATTGCAGTCAAACCCCAACTAACCTGCAAGCAATGGCATATCCTACCAGCATGCCATTACTACTATTGGAGGGAAACCTCCATTCACTCCAGTTGTTGAATACTGCAGCTTCCACCATGAACTGCTGGGAGTTGTAGTTTCTCAATAGCTGGAGTCCTGAATCTGTATCAGATTGTTTTGAATATTATCTTTTACACTGGACTGTATAATGGACTTTAAAGGGACTGTCCAGGACTTAACAGTTGATGATCTAACTATCGAATGGGCCATAAATATGAAATTGGTGTAGGATCCAAAATCCAGTACTCCCACTGATCAGCTGAAATCTACTGTGACAATGGTCAGATATGTGTGATGTATGGTGTGGAAAACAGAAGCCGTATACTTTGTTTAGTGGCCTTTATGGAGCTCTGCACTCACATTTGCTTTAGCTGTTGGACCGCCACCGATTAGAATATACTATCCCAAGGAAAGTTTAAGAACTGTTAAAGGGGTTGTCCAGGTTGCTCACAAGTCTTCCATCACTTTGCAGACTTGTGAATCCTCACAGTGTGCACTGTTAGGATTATCTGTTGCTGGTGGTGAGACAGAGTGGTCATGTGACCAACAGGATGTGATATGCATACTCTTGACAAGGAGCCTGACATGTGTGACCTCGCTCAGTTCACTTGTGTGACGTCGCACATGTCTAGTTGGAATGTAGCCTGGAGTATGCATTTTGCATACTTGCAGTCACATGACCACTCTCGGCGTCGGCAAGAGCATCCTCACAGCACGCACTGCGAGGATCTGCAAAGTCTGTAGTCTCTTAGAGTGACTACAGACTTTGGTGAGAAGCCTGGGCAATTCCGTAAGCCTCAGAAAACCCCTTTAACCTATACAGCAAATATTTAAAAGGCAAAAACATCAGCTATGTTCCTATTTAATCACTCCTCACCTCAACGGTTCTAAATAATTCCAAGCACCACCATATATTATAAAAAAAAAATTTTTTTTCTTTTTAGCGTTTTCGTGTGAATTTTTTACATTTTGTAATATTTAAAATGTGCCTTTTTCCTGTTAGTTTTTTGTAACACCTATTGAGAAGCCTATTGAAAAAAGACATAATCTTCTCTCGGAAAGAAGCCACAAAACCTTGGTGCACATAGGCTTTTCAGTTCTGTCATTTGCTTTTGACTTGAAATTTCTATTTGGTTAGATTTGGTTTGTAAAAAAAGAAGCCATTAACACCAATAGTAATACGGCTCATAACACTTCATAACTGTGTAATACCAGCCGCATTCAGAATCCTGTCTACAAAATACAGTTCCATTAATCTGGCATTTGATACTCCAACTCCTTTTACACTTACAGAAATGTAAAACTAATGCTGTCATTTTAATGACTGTAATGCAGAATATTTAATAATCCGCCATCTATTGATTTTGTTGTGTACTTGCATCTAAAGGTCAGACATCTTTTCTGTCTTTATTTAAAAACATTGTTAGGATTTTGATTTTAGATTTGCAGCCTTTTTATACTTTTGCCTCTAGAGGACAATCTTTTTTTAGATTGGTTTTATTACAGATAAGGATGTGCTTTAATTTTAATATTTTTGTCATAATGAGAAATGGCAAATACTGGACAGACGTGCAGCAAAATCCAATTGCACGTCACCAGGAAACCCAGAGCTACTGTACTTAGTCTCTTACAAATGTATTTTTCCACACAAGTGTGTTTTTTGTTTTTTTTGTTAGTTTTTTTTTTTTTTACTTTTTGTAAAAACAACAGGATTTAGATGGTGCTCGTAAATAAAGTGACTGAGCGTCTGAGCTTCCTTACTGGATCGGAAGTGTTGGGCATGAAAGGCTGTTGGATGGACGGTGCAAGCCTAGTGAAGCTACTTCTTAGGGCCTTTTCACATCAGCGGTAAGCGCTGATCGCGGCAGGCAGTTGCGGTGAAAAAAATGCATCTGCCGCAGTTACCGCATAACGGCTGCACTTGCGGCAAGCCCATGCAATGTTTATGGGGCTTGCGGCAGGTGCGGTTTCGGCACTTGCGGCAGATGCGGCCACGAAAGAACTGCGGCTGACAGATCATTTTTTTTCGCGCCGCTTTTGCCGCAAGTGCCGAAACCGCAACTATACCGTACTTGCCGCACCTGCTGCAAGCCCCATAAACATTGCATTGGGCTTGCCGCAGGTGAACTGCAAGTGCGGCCGTTGCGTTTTTTTCACCACAACTGCCGCGATCAGCGCTTACCGCTGATGTGAAAGGGGCCTTAGCCATGTATTGTACATCATGATTATTTTGTATTGTTTTACAAATTTTGTAATAATGTTTCATATAGCTGGAAGTTATTATTTTTATGTGGTCTCTTGTGATACAGCAAGGAAGCTGAATGTGTCTTCCTGGTTCCTGTCTTCACCTTCCAAGATTGCACTGGATTAGGAATAAGATGTCTTAATTGCTTTTCTCTTGGAAGACTGATTACGTTGCTGTTGTGCCTTTAATAAAGGGGTTAGTGTTTGTTTTTGTGGCTTGTGATATCCCCGGATTGATAGCCACAAAAAAACCTACCCTTTCTCTATACCACAGCCTACATCCCCAAATGTTTAACGGATGTCACTCGGTTTTAATAAAGGATTTATCTATTGTATTGGTTTGGTGTTTGTGTTTTATGTACACTAGGTTTAGTATTGTTTTTCTTACAGGCAGTGGAGAACTACACTGCCCACAATGCCGAAGTGCAGTCACATGATTAATAAAGATCTTAAATAGTAGGTGACCTTCTTAACTGTATAATCCTTTCCTGACTGAGTCAATGCTAAGGGCAGATGCTTGCAGCAACACGATGCGTGCAGTAAAGCAAAATGTATTTGAGCCATATTTTAGTGTTTAATATTTAAAAGAATTGTAAAAAATATATTAAAGATTTAGTAAATAATAAAGTGTCAGAATTAGTGTAGTTTGAGGCAAAGAACGGTCTTGCATATCACTTTTTTTAGCCACTTTTGTCACCTCATACCACAAGCAGAAAATATGGGGTGGCATGAAGGTTTGTCTGTGTGCCAAAGTGTTGTCGCAATAAGGAGCAAAATTGCACCAAGGAGTCTAAAAAACAGGGCCCAATTCATCAAATGCCATAATTGTGGCATAAAAAGAATTGAGTTGCAAAATTTGGGCGCAACCAAGGCTGTGCCTAAAATTTGATGACTTGTGTCAAAACTCACAACATTTTTTTGTTAAGCTCTGACAAAGTGGGCCCAACTGAACCAAGACGTAGTCAGATTTATGGCGTGGTGCATGCCACTTTTTGTGTGCCTCTCAATTCATCAAGAACCTCTGACTCCAGCACGCCTCCTTATCAAGACCAAACCTGAAAACGCTGGCCTCGATGACTTGCATCCATAAGGCTGATTCATTATTTCATTTGCCCTTTTTGACTGGTTTGTCTTGTTTCTCTTACTTTTTTCATTTGCACCTTTACACTTTGTTTTGCTTTTTTGTTTTTACAAACTGGTAAAATGGGGTTTGCCACACCCCGGGGAAATTTTGTTCGGCTGCCATTTATTGAAAATGCTGGTATGAGGATACGTGTCACACTAGCTTCCATCCATTTCCTCGTCAAGACCTCTCTTCTGGCCACGAATAACACAGCTAGCTGTCGCTAAGTGCTGTCTTGGCCTTGCTGAACCCCACATCACCACTCAATGTAATTCCTTTTTACACATTTTCAAATTTTGAAAACTTCTTTATTTTTGCACAAATTTATAACTGAGTTTGTTTGTTCGTGCACTTGCTCTCAGGCAAACAAAATTGAATTTGAATTTTTTGTGATTTTTATTCACATTATGCTGAAAGTCATGTTTCATAATGCCCTCGGATTGAATCATCAAAGTATTACATTTTCCGATACTTGTGTGTGTCAAAAATCACTCATTGTTATCAATCACCAATAAGAAAACGATTAAAACAAACGTGATCTTTGCATTTTCTGTAAAAATTAGAGATTTCTAAACACTGGGGTATAGGAAACCCCACACCACCAGCTGCATGACAAAAACCCCACCTCACCAGTTGAGGGTTAAGTCTATTTTCTGATCATCATAATGGGAGACCCAGACAATGGGGTTTAGGGCACTGCCCTCCGGAGGCCACACTAGGTACTACAAGTTTGTAGACACCGCCCCCTCCGCTTATAAACCCCTACCGCAGGGAATATCCTCAGTTTTAAACTTAGTGTGCTCGGAGGTATCACACGCTTTGCTTGCACGTCACAGCATTCTCACAGCTTACGTGATGGCGTCTGAAGACAAGGTAGGTCCCGGTCGGGGACCTTCGGCAGTCTCCCTGTTCACCCTTGGGGAACACACAGGTTGAGGTACCGGAGGGCTCTGAGCCTGGACACGTTGTGTTCTCCCGGTACGCTGCAGCGCTCCTTCACATCCCTCCTTGGGGGGGGGCTCTGGGAAGTGGGAGATAGGAGCCTTGCACAGCTCCGCTCCGTCCGAGGCCTCCCTAAACGGTGCTTACAGACCGGACTGGAGCCAGCCCAGTCCGAGGCCTCCCTAAACGGTGCTTACAGACCGGATTGGTGCTGAACCCCCGTCCGAGGCCTCCCATTATATGGTGCTTACAGACCGGACCGGCACTGAGGTACCCTGTGTGTCTCCGGTGTGCCTGGGGGTAGTGTCTGACACTATTGTGTTTTGACACTCAGACCGCGCGCAACCCTTGGGTCCGCGGTTCTGGCGGTGTTCCCTGTGCTGGGGTCACCATAGCTGACCGCCCTGTGTGTCACAGGGCTGCGGCTGCGGGCTACAGAGTTTGTCTGAAGCCCTGGGTATAGTGTTGATACTATATCTCCCGCGCTGTGGGCTCCAGCACCAGATTACTGAGCTGGCTGCTTGGAGAGATGGGGAGCAGCCCATGTGATGTAGGTGTGTGTGTGTGTGCTTCCCGCGTGTTTGTGGCGCCGCGCACGACTTGTCTGGCGGCGGCCATTTTCTCCTCACTTCCCTACTGGGTCTGAATGAGTGCACTACTGCGCTCCCAGGAGAGTCCGGTCATTACCCTCGCGGAGGCCACACACACATCGCTCCCCTCCACCGCATTGAAGCGGTCGGTAAGCCGCCGGTGTTCCGGTTTCCTACTTGGCTTATTTTTCTCCTCTGCTGTCGGCATGTCCCCAGCAAAGAAGAGTACTGCTAAGACAGACAACTCTACCACTACCTGTGCTACATGCAACGGGACGCTGGTTGGGGGGTCCTGCAATAACTGCGGACGCCCAGAGGCCCGGACTGATACTGCAGAGTCTGCAGCTCCGGTGCTGTACCCTGAGGTTCAGGTGATCCCAGGGCAATGGGAAACACAGAACAAGATTAATGAATCTGTGTTGTCCAAGCTGTCCTCCATGTCGCAATCCCTGGAGGCACTGACTAGGAGACTGGGAAGTCCAGCTGCTCCCTCAAGTTACCCCCGGGTGTCACCCTTTGCTACCGCGAGACCCCTTAAGCGGGCTCGTCGGGATGAATCACCCGAGATCCAGAACCTCTCTGAGGAGGAGCGTCACTCTGACGGTGACGTGGATGATGGGGGTTCAATACTTGAGTCTATGTCAGAACCACCTGATGGGGTGGAGGATTTGGTATCCTCCATAAACGAGACTCTTCGTCTCGTGGCACCACCTGAGGAGGTGGAACTCCATCCGAAGGAGGTTTATCAATGGCTGCAGCCGGAGGCTCGCCCATGTGGCTCCTTTATGGACCACACTAACTTTGGAAGGGTGGTTAGAGCACCCAGGGTTCACCCTGGGCGGCGTTATGTCCGCAAATCTAGGGTCACTCGCTTCCCCTTCCCCCAGGAGGTGCTTCAGGAGTGGTCGCAGTCCCCGAAGGTGGACGCTGCCATGACCAGGATTGCTGCACGCTCCCTTTTCTCTGCCTCTGATAGCTCCTCATTGAAGGACGCAACGGATAGACAGGTCAAACAACTCGCCAAGTCTTCCTATGAGGCTGTGGGGTCTTCATTTGCCCCTAATTTTGCCACGGTCTGGACTCTGCAGGCGATCACCACCTGCTTGGATGGTATCACTGACCTGGCGGGGTCCAATTCTGAGGTCCTAGCGCTTACTGATAGGGCAAGGGCCTATGCAGATTACGCCAGGACTGCGACCCTAGAAACTGCCACTCGCTCCGCTGTGGCTTCGGCCAATGCTATAGCGATCCGCAGGTTGTTGTGGCTGCGTCTATGGGACTCAGATGCCACGTCAAAGAAGATTCTGCAGAATCTTCCATTTTCTGGTGACAGACTCTTTGGTACCGAGCTGGACAAGCTGATAAAGGATTCTGCGGAGTCTAAGATCCCACAGAATAAGCCTAAGCCACGGTATACCGTCAAAAGGAACCCCAAGCAGTGGTCCTTTCGTTCCAGCTCGCAGTCATCAGCTTCTTCCGCTCGCGCGGACAGAGGAGGCAAGCCCTCTACTCAGTGGCGCCCCAAGGGTCGCCAGAAGAAGTCAACGGGGGCAACGGCTGCCACCCCCAAAACCACTTCCGCATGACTCGCTCTCCAGTCCTGCCGTCCCACAGGTGGGGGGCCGCCTGTCCCGATTTCGGGACAGATGGTTACTCCACGTCCAAGACCGGTGGGTCCGAGACGTAGTCTCGAGCGGCTACAGGATAGAGCTGACGTCGCGGCCGGCACACCGATTCCATCGGTCTGTTCCATCTCCAGACAAGGCTCAGGCTTTTTATCTGGTGTTGGAGGGTCTCCGCAGAGACGGAGTAGTGGTCCCAGTGCCTACGGGAGAGAGGTTCCGGGGTTTTTACTCCAACCTCTTTATCGTCCCGAAGAAGGACGGCTCTTTTCGCCCGGTTCTGGACCTCAAGTTGTTCAACCGTCACGTGTTGGTTCGGAAGTTCCGCATGGAATCCCTGCGCTCCGTGATCGCGGCTGTGTCGCAGGGAGACTTCCTAGCGTCCATAGATATACGAGACGCTTACCTTCACGTGCCCATTGCACCGGCTCATCAGCGCTGGTTGAGATTTGCAGTGGGGGACGAACACTACCAGTTCGTGGCGCTGCCCTTCGGGTTGGCCTCGGCTCCGCGGGTGTTCACGAAAGTGATGGCCTCTATGATGGCTCTCCTACATGTGCAGGGACATGCCGTCATACCCTATCTAGACGACCTGCTGGTCAGGGCGCCATCAGAACATCTTTGCCGGAGGAGCCTGGAGGTGACCATGAAGTCTCTGGAACAGTTTGGGTGGCTTCTCAATGTCCAGAAATCGACCCTGGTTCCGACCCAGTCACTGACATATCTGGGCATGGACTTCCACACGGACTCTGCTCTGGTGTCCCTGCCACGAGCCAAACAGCTGGCCATCCAATCGGGAGTCCAAGATGTCCTCCTGTCACCACATTCATCCATACGGGTGTTGATGAAACTGGTGGGCTGCATGGTGGCAGCGATAGAGGCGGTGCCTTTCGCGCAGTTTCGCCTCCGTCCTCTCCAGCTGGAAATTCTCCGCAGATGGGACAAGAGGACGATCTCGCTGAATCGGCTGATGGCCCTTTCACGACCGACCAGGGATTCCCTGCAGTGGTGGCTCCAGCCACGTCACTTGTCACGGGGCCGGTCTTTCCTCAAACCGTCATGGTTAGTGGTGACCACCGACGCCAGTCTGAAGGGCTGGGGAGCGGTGTTCTTACACCACAGGGCTCAAGGCCTCTGGACTCAGTCGGAGTCGGCGTTGCAGATCAACGTGCTGGAGATCAAGGCGGTCTATCTGGCGCTCCTGGCGTTTCAGAAGTTACTGTCAGGACAGCCCATCAGGGTTCAGTCCGACAATGCGACGGCCGTCGCCTATATAAATCATCAGGGAGGGACCAGAAGTGCTCAGGCCCTCGCCAAAGTCCACCGCATTCTATCCTGGGTGGAGGACAACGACTGCCTGATCTCCGCAGTTCACATCCCAGGGGTCGAGAACTGGGAGGCCGACTACTTGAGCCGGCAGGGGATGGACGCCGGAGAGTGGTCTCTTCATCCGGACGTCTTCCGGGACATCTGCGGCAGATGGGGCACTCCGGACGTGGATCTGATGGCCTCGCGGCTGAATCATCAGGTGCCACAGTACATGGCGAGATCATGGGATCCTCAGTCTCTGGGGCAGACGCCCTGATCCTGAGTTGGTCCGACTTACATCTACCATATGTGTTCCCACCGCTAGCATTGATTCCCAAGGTTCTGTGGAAGATCAGGACGGAGTGCAGCGTAGCCATTCTAGTGGCACCGGATTGGCCCAGGAGGTCCTGGTATCCGGATCTGTGGCAACTGTCAGGCGAGAACCGGTGGGCTCTTCCAGAACGCGCAGATCTTCTCGCGCAAGGCCCCTTCTTCCACCTCAATTCCAGGGCCCTCAGATTGACTGCATGGCTCTTGAGGCCTGGCTTCTAACGTCCAGAGGGTTCTCCCCTACTGTGGTTGCCACTATGAATCGGGCTAGGAAGCCTGTATCACGGAGGATTTACCACAGAACGTGGAAAATCTTTTTCTCCTGGTGTGCCTCTGGTGGAAGGTCACCGTGGCCCTTGTCCATTCCGACCTTGTTGGCTTTCCTACAATCGGGTTTGGAATTGGGCTTATCCCTCAGCTTCCTAAAGGGTCAAGTATCAGCTCTTTCAGTGCTGTTTGACAGGCGTTTGGCACTCCTTCCTAAGGTCCGTCAATTTCTGCAGGGGGTGTCTCGGGTGGTTCCGCCATACAGGCGACCGCTGGACCCTTGGGACCTTAACGTGGTCCTGACGGCTCTGCAGAAACCGCCGTTTGAGCCACTGAGGGAAGTCTCCCTCTCGCGTCTGTCACAGAAAGTGGTCTTTCTGGTGGCAATTACGTCTCTGAGACGGGTTTCAGAATTGGCTGCACTGTCGTGCGAATCCCCTTTTCTGGTAGTCCACCAGGACAAGGTGGTGTTGCGTCCGCGGGCAGAATTTTTGCCAAAGGTGGTGTCCACTTTTCACTTGAACCAAGAGATTGTGCTCCCATCGTTTTGTCCCGCTCCTGTTCATCAGGTCGAGCGCGACCTTCACACTCTGGATTTAGTGAGGGCTGTACGCATCTGTGTCCAGGACTGCCTCCTTCCGGAGTTCGGACTCTTTGTTTATCCTTACGGCGGGTCGCTGTAAGGGGTCCACGGCATCAAAATCGACCTTGGCCAGATGATTCAAGGCACCCATTCAAGAGGCTTACCGCTCTGCGGGTCTGCCTCTCCCGGTGGGCTTGAAGGCGCACTCGACCAGAGCCGTCGGTGCTTCCTGGGCTTTGCGACATCGCGCTTCAGCGCTGCAGGTGTGTCAGGCGGCCACTTGGTCCAGCCTGCACACTTTCTCTAAGCACTATATGGTGCATGCCCATGCCTCTGCGGATGCAAGTTTGGGCAGGCGGGTCCTCCAGGCGGCGGTTACCCACCTTTGAGGGGGACCGTATATTTCAACGTCTTTTGAGGAACTCTTCCCGCCCTG
>JARQOC010000007.1:45561501-45637045 GCA_033576535.1 Allobates femoralis
GAATTTCATTATCACTAGACCTCAGCTGCTGCACACTTTTTTTCTTTTCAAAGGAAAATTAGGAGGACCTGTCTACCATTTCTTAATTAATAATACACAAAAAGATGTAGCCGGACACCGTATAATATGATCTACATTGCAGCTGCTAAAGAACCTCTCGGGCTGTGTGCCAATGAAGAGTTTTGGGTGAATTTTTGACACTGCATCTTTCAAGGCCACGTAACACACACACATATCTGTTCAGATATTGTTCGCAGATCTCTGGTTGCAGTGAAATCATGGGGCACATTGTTCCATTTTGTGGCTGTGTACAAATGTAACAATGTGTCCATGATTTCACTGCAACCAGAGATCTGTGACCAATATATCTGTGTGTGTAACGTGGCCTTCACTGTCGACAGAATGAATGAGTGAATGAACGAATTACCACTTTTTTTTTTTCTCTGTGTACATTGACCTGCAGTTCGTATTTCAACTCTGCAACTAAAGGTACCGTTACATGCAGCAACTTAGGCTGCGATGTTGTAAGCGATGCCGCGGGTGCGCGCTCGCTTCTGACTTCACAGCCTGGTTGTCACACGGCAAGATGTTGCCGGTGCTGACGCTGCGATGTGGGCGCAACCCAGCGAGCGATCCGCAGGAATGCTGCGGAATAGGCTGTATCGCCGGCAACATCGCTATTGCGGTGTCAGACGGCACGATACAGCCAAATCGCTGGGGCCAGATTGCCAGGTTTGTGAACATGTTCATGAACCTGCAAATAGTCTGTGGAGCCTTGTTTAGGAGTCTCAACAATGGACTAGCCAGATATCCCTCCATGGAAGGACCTAGCCTTGGAGTGGCTCTTTGAGGAGACCACCATAACCACCATATTAAGTGGCCCTTTGAGTCAATATCCAGCTTTTTACAAGCTTAAAGATATGACAAGGGAATACCAAGGCCAGGTATCCATCCATGGCTAGCTCCTTACCTGGAGGGATATCTAGCTAGTCCTGTGTTGAGACTCCTAAACGAAGCTCCACAGACTCTATTTGCATATTCAAAATTCCCAGGGGGCAATACACCTAGGAATTCACTGTGTTGAGCGCTTTAGCCAGCTGCCCGCAGTGTTTTCTTGGACTGGTCTCCCTGAGATCAGTGAATACTTTGTGATGTTCATAAACCTGGCAACTTGCAACCAGCGACTTATTGTAGTTGCATCGTGCTGTCATACTGCACGATGCACCAGCGAGTGTTGCCTGCAACTTCACTGACTCAGGAAATTGGCAGTGAAGTTGCATGCAACATCGCGACATGTAACGGTACCTTAAGAGCTACACTGTTCAAACCTATGTAACTGGAATAGTCAGGGTACCATGATAATGGGATATGTTATATCAGCCCATAACCACAATCATTATTAAGACCTATTGTATAGCAGTTCTATCTAGCAACCTTATAGCACTAACTAACCAATAGTGCCTGGGATAACACAGGTGTTCACGATTTTTCCTCGGGTTTGGAAGGGCCTTTAGTGTTTTTGTGCGTCTGTTTGTATGTGCCTGTTCATGTTAATTATACTTTAACTAGATTGAGGCCCGATGCTATCGCATCGGGAGGGTTGGATTGCGCCACATCCAAGATGGCATCCGGAAAGTCTCGCTTGACTTCCAGAACGCCATCTTGGATGTGGTGCGATCCAACATGGCGGGAGGGTAGTCTCGCGAGAAATCATCGTCGAGGATGGATGTCGCCAGACGGGGCAGATCTAACATGGCGTCGGCGGAAAAAAAGATGGGATGTCGGCGGAGAAGATCAAATGTCGGCGGCGGAGTGCAGGAGACGATCGGATGTCGGCGGTGTGTTAGCGGATGGGTGTCGGTGAGTATAGATGTCGGCGTGAGAGTACATAGGGGTATGAGTGTGGGGGTATGAATGTGAGACTGTACAGAGAGGGAGGGGGTGTATGTGAAGTGGCCAGGGGATCGCGTGTGTGGGGAGGTGCAGAAAGAGAGGGGGGTGTGGTGAGGAGTGTGATGGTGTGTCAGTGGAGATTGTGAGGCACAGCAGAGGCCTCCGATGGCGGTAGTGGGGCTTTGAAAGCCCCGCTATCGCCAAAGGTCGGCCATGTTGGATCACCCACGACTGGTGTACAGTCAACTTCTGTCACGGATGTGACGGAAGTTGTCTTAGGGCTTTTATTATAATAGATAGAAGACATACAGCAGTACCGGCGAGCAGCGGTGCCAATGTGCAGCGGTGCCGGAGTCCAGGAGGAGGCAGCAGGCGGGTGCGGTCAGGAGGGGGCCGGGGGACAGTGGTCGGGTGCGGGCAGGAGGTGGCCGGGGAACAATGGCCATGTGCGGGCAGGAAGGGGCCGAGGAAGAGCGGCCGGGTGCGTGCAGGAGGGTGCCGGGGGACAATGGCCAGATGCTGGCAGGAGGGAGGCAGGGAGACAGCGAACGGGTGCAGCAGGAGAGGGCCAGCGACCAGGTGCGGGCAGGAGGGGGCCGGGGAACAACGGCCATGTTTCGGGTAGGAGGGGGCCGAGGAAGAGCGGCCAGGTGCGTGCAGGAGGTGGCCGGGGAAGGGGAACAGCGGCCGGGTGCGGGCAGTAGGGGGCAGGGGGGCCCTTCCTGGCCGCACCCGGCCGCTGTCCCCCAGCCCTCTCTTGCCCGCAGCAGAGTGCTTAGCAGAGTTTACGGCGACTCAGTGGTTAGCAGACTTTACGGCAGCTCACTGGTTAGCAGACTTTACGGCGTCTCAGTGGTTAGCAGAGTATACAGGGGCTCAGTGGTTAGCACAGTATACGCTGGCTCAATAGTTAGCACTGTATACGGAGCCTCAGTGGTTAGCACTCTATGGTGGCTCAGTGGTTGGCACTGTATATGGTGGCTCTGTGGCGCCCCGCAACTAGTGCGTCACAGAAGGGTATTGCAGCCATAAATGCAGCCGCAATATTCTCCGACCCAGCAGTTATCTGGTTAACTTAGAGATCCAAAACCCTGCATGCATCACTTAACATAGAGGGCCAATCCAAGGTCCTGGTGGGCGGAGTATAAGGGTAGTGTAGGAGAAGTACAGTTAGTCTAGAGTAGTTAGAGTCGAGTCTAGACAAGAGAGAGACACAGACTTGAACTTGGAGTAGGAGCGGGGGCTCTGCACCTCGTGCAGCCCCTGGGCCGTCACCGGTCGGGTGTTAGCACCTGTGGCCTGAACAACCGGGATCGGGCATCACCAAACACGGGTTCCAAAAGACCCCCCGTGCCCAACTCACAGCCGATTCTCTGGTACCGAAGCTGGCAGCAGTTCACCTCTGCTACGCGAGCCAGAAGCGTGGAGGAGCAGCTTCACAGGAGCACCCCACCACCAGCCAAATTCCAGTCGTCTAACCAGCGGTGTACCCACCGAGGGACCCAAGGCTCCCCAGAACATCCATAACGTATATCTTGGATAGGGATTGAAGCAGCCTCCCCGTACCCGATATGGTATTCCTGGGCGACACTGGCAAATACTTAGCTAGAATGGAGGAACACTACGGATCTCTGAGGGACACCGATCACTGCTGAGTCCACCCGGTCCACTACCCGTTAACTGTATGCCATGTACTGCCTGCTGGTTACAGTAAAGACCCGTTACACAGACTTTCAGTGTCCGTGCTTCCTAATGATTGCATCCGTCCGCACACAATGTAACCGCAGCTGCCGCACAACATCTTAAGCAGCTCCAGCCTCCGGGGATCACCGCTCAGCCTGTGGGGAGCGTTCCATCTTGCTGCTGTCCATCCCCCGGAGGTTCCGCAGCGTCGGTCGGACTGATCGAACTACTCATAGGTGGCGTCACAAATAAATTAACCCCTTTAATCTGTTCCTACAAGACGTCTTCAACTTTTGATCTGCACTCAACCGGGCCTCACTACCGGCAGGCGCGGCCCACCCGTGACAAGGAGGAAGGAGCTTCAGCCTGTCTAAACCGGAGTCCCCGGCCACGGTGAGTCAGAGAATGGCGTCACGAACAGGATACGAGCAGGCCCGTTCCCTAACGGGTATAATGTGCTTAAAAATGACTTTAATGTCTACAAAATGGACTTTGTTCGTCCCTAAAAGAACTTTCCCGCCTTTTCACCGTGGGCCAAGATGGCGCCCAAGATGGCATTCCCGCCATAAGGATCCGCCACGTGCAAGCCCAGGGGTGAGCCACCGCCCCTCATCGTGGGAGGGCTAAAGGCAAAGGCGCCAAACTCTTTGGCCGCCCTGATTGCTCGAATCAACCATGGGGGCGGACCCCAAAGACTTTTTCCCACAATTGGACTACGAAAGCCCAAAAGGAAATGGGAGTGTCAGAGACAGTTCTTCACCAGCTCTCCACCAGAACGGTTACCGGTTGAACGGGTGTGGTTCCCTCCAAAAAAGAGCATGGCCAGCACAAGACTCCAAGACCTAATGCGGGAGGTCGAGGCGGAGGCCAGAGCAGCCATAGGCCATCCGGGTCCGGGACCCGTCCTTACCATTGACGGCAGCCCCGACTTCTGGAAGGAGGCTCTGCAAGACCTCCGTGTGAGGCTAATCGAGACTGTAGAATGGACGATCCGCAGCTGGAGCGCGAGCCTGGGCCGCCGACTACACCATGCGATGCAGCAGAGCCGACCGGGTACAGCTACTCCAGGACCGGACGACGTCGCCAGCTTCTCAACCGCCTCACCGTCGCCCACCACCTGTCCTGCTTCGTCACCTGAGCCAATAGACTGCCTCATTCCAGTGGAGGCCCCAGCTCAGCTCGTTCCAGCGATTAAAACCGCAGCCGACCCCGTTTATGAGCCGGAGCTTACAACATGCTCCACCGAAGAGCTTGACCTTTACCAAGTTCCCCTAAGGAACCTGCCAACAGTTGCACTACCAAAGAGACTGTTGCCTGTTTCGTCCCCGTACCGGAGACCTCCTTTGCAATTGCCGAGGCCTACCTGGTAACCGGGATTGAGACACCTCTACCTGCAGAAACAGAAGAAGAGGCAGGCAGCCTGGAAGCCCTGCAGGACATCCCCGAGGAAGGATCCGCAGCACCACCGCCCCGCTGTACAGAGGAACCAGCTCCAGCATCTCCAACCATCGAGCAGCCCGATGTGGTCGTTGAGGGAGAAGAGGTAGATGACGACTACGAGACCCGCAGCATCCCTGAGGATCTTGACACCGGTTTTGCTTGGGGAGACACCAAGGATCCTCCGTCCGAGCAGCCAGCTCGGGTACAGTGGTCGGGTGCAACGCCGACGCCTTCCCCTGTGCCGTTCCACCGAGTGCCGGTCCAGACTGCCCGCCAAGCCCAAGTTTCCAGCCAAACCACCAACTCCACCGTTCATCTTCACACCCGAGTCGTACCGACGGAGATGTACGCCAGCGTCGACGAGAGGAGTGGCAAGCCCGTGAACGCGCCAACATGCAGGCCCTTGCCGAGGCTCGCCGCCAGCCGCCGCTGCCTGATGAACTCCGCCGCGAAGGTAGAATTTCCACCTTTAATTTATCTACCGGGTGGGGTTCGCTTGGGAGGTGGGTTTGAATGAGGAGGTGTTTGTGGGGCGCCGGGAAGTCGAGTCACACTTGCCCAGAGGACATCCCGATAGCGACCTATACTGGGGCGATATAATCACTTATGAGCGCTATGCTTGTCCAGATGGGTGGTTCGCTATCCGGGTGCGCCATCGTTCTCTACGCCAGTGACTTAAAAACTTGAACTCACTCAATAACTGACTCTGTTCCTGTTAATCACTGACTGTGTGATCTGGCGGCTACAGCCTGAACTTTCACCAAGGACAGCCGACCGTCCGCCAGTCTCGCAAAAGTGTCACCTGTTTATTTTACCTGCCTCACTTTTATGCAAAATAATGACCTGTCATTAATAAAAGTGTTTATTACCTGTTATAAAATATAAAAACCTCTGTAATGTGGGTAGTGTGACGCTTGGGGACAAGCGTATTAAACCAAGGGGGAGTGTGGCGCCCCGCAACGAGTGCGTCACAGGAGGGTATTGCAGCCATAAATGCAGCCGCAATATTCTCCGACCCAGCAGTTATCTGGTTAACTTAGAGATCCAAAACCCTGCATGCATCACTTAACATAGAGGGCCAATCCAGGGTCCTGGTGGGCGGAGTGTAAGGGTAGTGTAGGAGAAGTACAGTTAGTCTAGAGTAGTTAGAGTCGAGTCTAGACAAGAGAGAGACACAGACTCGAACTTGGAGTAGGAGCAGGGGGCTCTGCACCTCGTGCAGCCCCCGGGCCGTCACCGGTTGGGTGTTAGCACCTGAGGCCTGAACAACCAGGATCGGGCATCACCAAACACGGGTTCCAAAAGACCCCCGTGCCCAACTCACAGCCGGTTCACTGGTACCGAAGCTGGCAGCAGTTCACCTCTGCTACGCGAACCAGAAGCGTGGAGGAGCAGCTTCAGAGGAGCACCCCACCACCAGCCAAATTCCAGTCGTCTAACCAGCGGTGTACCCACCGAGGGACCCAAGGCTCCCCAGAACATCCATAACGTATATCTTGGATAGGGATTGAAGCAGCCTCCCCGTACCCGATATGGTATTCCTGGGCGACACTGGCAAATACTTAGCTAGAATGGAGGAACACTACGGATCTCTGAGGGACACCGATCACTGCTGAGTCCACCCGGTCCACTACCCGTTAACTGTATGCCATGTACTGCCTGCTGGTTACAGTAAAGACCCGTTACACAGACTTTCAGTGTCCGTGCTTCCTTATGATTGCATCCGTCCGCACACAAGGTAACCGCAGCTGCCGCACAACATCTTAAGCAGCTCCAGCCTCCGGGGATCACCGCTCAGCCTGTGGGGAGCGTTCCATCTTGCTGCTGTCCATCCCCCGGAGGTTCCGCAGCGTCGGTCGGACTGATCGAACTACTCATAGGTGGCGTCACGAATAAATTAACCCCTTTAATCTGTTCCTACAAGACGTCTTCAACTTTTGATCTGCACTCAACCGGGCCTCACTACCGGCAGGCGCGGCCCACCCGTGACAAGGAGGAAGGAGCTACAGCCTGTCTAAACCGGAGTCCCCGGCCACGGTGAGTCAGCTCAATAATTAGAGCAGTAATGTGACTCGGTGATTAGCACTGCATGGTGCCTCAGTGTTTGGCACTGTATATGGTGGCTCAGTGGTTAGTACAGTATGGTGGCTCAGTGGTCAGCACTGCGCGGTGGCTCAGTGGTCAGCACTGCGCGGTGGCTCAGTGGTCAGCACTGCGCGGTGGCTCAGTGGTCAGCACTGCGCGGTGGCTCAGTGATCTGCAGTGTATGCGGTGGCTCAGTGGTTAGGACAGTATGGTGGCTCAGTGGTTAGCACAGCGTGGTGGCTCAGTGATCTGCAGTGTATGCGGTGGCTTAGTGTTAAGCAAAGTATGGTGGCTCAGTGGTTAGCACAGTATATGGCCGCTCAGTGGTTAGCACTATATGGGGGCAGAGTGCTTAACTCTGTATGGAGGCTCATTGGTTAGCACAGTATGGTGAGTCAGTTGTTAGCACTGTATAAGGTGGCTCAGTGGTTAGCACTGTATGGTAGCTGAGTGTTTAATACTGTATACGGTGAGTCAGTTGTTAGCACAGTATGGTGGCTTAGTGGTTAGCAGTGTATATGGTGGCTCCGTGGTCAGCACTGTATATGGTGGCTCAGTGGTCAGCACTATATGGTGGCTCAGCGGTCAGCACTGTATATGGTGGCTCAGTGGTCAGCACTGTATATGGTGGCTCAGTGGTCAGCACTGTATATGGTGGCTCAGTGGTCAGCACTGTATATGGTGGCTCAGTAGTCAGCACTGTATATGGTGGCTCAGTAGTCAGCACTGTATATGGTGGCTCAGTAGTCAGCACTGTGCGGTGGCTCAGTGGTCAGCACTGTGCGGTGGCTCAGTGGTCAGCACTGTATGTGGTTGCTCAGTGGTCAGCACTGTATGTGGTGGCTCAGTGGTCAGCACTGTGCGGTGGCTCAGTGGTCAGCAGTGTATGCGGTGGCTCAGTGGTCAGCAGTGTATGCGGTGGCTCAGTGGTCAGCAGTGTATGCGGTGGCTCAGTGGTCAGCGGAGGCCGGGGGGGGCAGAGTGGTCAGCGGAGGCCCGAGGGGGGGGGGGGGG
The DNA here is from genome assembly GCA_033576535.1 of Allobates femoralis. Taxonomy (NCBI): domain Eukaryota; kingdom Metazoa; phylum Chordata; class Amphibia; order Anura; family Aromobatidae; genus Allobates; species Allobates femoralis. The sequence continues at coordinate 45,569,617 of JARQOC010000007.1, forward strand.
GCCAGAGTGGTCGGCGGAGGCTGGGGGGGGCTAGAGTGGTCAGCGGAGGTCGGGGGGGGGGGGGGGCAGAGTGGCGCCAACATGCTTACTTCCATCGCCATCTTGCATGTCGCCACTGTGAACAGGGCAAAACCAAGATGGCGACCGGGAGCTCTCGCGATACTTCCCGGCCGCCATCTTGGTTTCGCCATGTCCAGGGCGGTGACATAGAAGATAGCGGGCGGAAGACGGGGGACGGAGGAACATGCAGGAAGACAGAGGCGGGTGCGATCGGGTGGTAAGTATAATATCATCAGCGTGGAGGGGCAGAGCAGCACATTAGAATGGCGTGGAGGGGCAGAGCAGGACTTTAGAATCGGAAGTGGTGCATTGAAAGTCCCCACTACTGACAAAGTGGCGGCGGCGGCCATATTAGTTAAGGGTGAAACATACCTAAGCCAGCTTCAGTCGGATGTGACGTCATAAACGTTACATAGTGACGGAAGCTGGCTTAGGGGAATTATTAGATAGGATAAAGAATTAGCATTTTTGGAATTTCTTTGCATCCTTTTTTTACTTAGTCAGATTGGTTATATACCGAGTTTTATGTGCAGATTTTCCCTATAGATTTGTATTCGATGCAGAAAAACCAAAGGTAAAAAATGCTAATTAAATTTTGTTAGTCAAATACCTGGAAGTATCAGAAACAAAGCAGCTTAATCTAAAACATGACCTTCCAAAAAGACAAAAAAGTGCAGTGTCAGAAACCAGATAAAAACATGTGACCTGATTTACATAATGGGTGCAGAAAATCTGCCCCCTCTGTGTATCACAAAGATGGTGGCAGCATGACTAGATGGGGCCCAGCATGCACAGGCACAGTTATGGGGCCGTCACACGCGTCAATGTCGTCAGCGATCTGATCGCTGACGACATTAACAGATGATCGCTGGTGAGCTGTCACACAGGCAGACTCAATGGACCAGAGACATCGTGGAAACGATTTAAATATAATTTCCATGATGTCTTGCTCCTGCTGCCAGGCTGCGGTAAGCGGGAGCAGGCTGGTATCCAGGGTAAACTGCAGGTATCTTGGCAGCGCGCGCTACCTAGGTACCCGCAGTTTACCCTGGATACCAGCTCCCAGCGCTTCCACTGCCAAGTCCTAGCACTATGCCCTAGTGAATTGTGAGTGTGAATAGGTTTATATGCCAAAGGTTTAATTGGGAATGATGAAAAGGTGTGTGTAGGGCTCTAACAGTGTTGTCCTTGTGTGGACACCAAACTAGGGAAAGGGGGGGAAAGGGAAAATAATATAGTGGGAGCTCAGTCAAAAATAAGCAATATATGAATCAGGTTATGACGGCATCACCACTTTAAGCGTAGGTGCAGGCAGAAAATAATATACTTACAATTACAGTCATCTGCCGCGACACTACTATATATGATAAATGAAATAAATGATATAATGAGTGGCACTGGAAACATGAGGATCAAGTGAATGTATGAATTGCAGTAACTGCTCTAAGGTAAATAGGATAAAATGGAGGTCTTAGTTCCCGTTAATGGCCACTAGCGGTTAAGCTTGGCACCCACTTACAAGGAGCTCTCCACTGCCAAGTCCTAGCACTATGCCCTAGTGAATTGTGAGTGTGAATAGGTTTATATGCCAAAGGTTTAATTGGGAATGATGAAAAGGTGTGTGTAGGGCTCTAACAGTGTTGTCCTTGTGTGGACACCAAACTAGGGAAAGGGGGGGAAAGGGAAAATAATATAGTGGGAGCTCAGTCAAAAATAAGCAATATATGAATCAGGTTATGACGGCATCACCACTTTAAGCGTAGGTGCAGGCAGAAAATAATATACTTGTAAGTGGGTGCCAAGCTTAACCGCTAGTGGCCATTAACGGGAGCTAAGACCTCCATTTTATCCTATTTACCTTAGAGCAGTTACTGCAATTCATACATTCACTTGATCCTCATGTTTCCAGTGCCACTCATTATATCATTTATTTCATTTATCATATATAGTAGTGTCGCGGCAGATGACTGTAATTGTAAGTATATTATTTTCTGCCTGCACCTACGCTTAAAGTGGTGATGCCGTCATAACCTGATTCATATATTGCTTATTTTTGACTGAGCTCCCACTATATTATTTTCCCTTTTCCCCCCCTTTCCCTAGTTTGGTGTCCACACAAGGACAACACTGTTAGAGCCCTACACACACCTTTTCATCATTCCCAATTAAACCTTTGGCATATAAACCTATTCACACTCACAATTCACTAGGGCATAGTGCTAGGACTTGGCAGTGGAGAGCTCCTTGTAAGTGGGTGCCAAGCTTAACCGCTAGTGGCCATTAACGGGAACTAAGACCTCCATTTTATCCTATTTACCTTAGAGCAGTTACTGCAATTCATACATTCACTTGATCCTCATGTTTCCAGTGCCACTCATTATATCATTTATTTCATTTATCATATATAGTAGTGTCGCGGCAGATGACTGTAATTGTAAGTATATTATTTTCTGCCTGCACCTACGCTTAAAGTGGTGATGCCGTCATAACCTGATTCATATATTGCTTATTTTTGACTGAGCTCCCACTATATTATTTTCCCTTTCCCCCCCTTTCCCTAGTTTGGTGTCCACACAAGGACAACACTGTTAGAGCCCTACACACACCTTTTCATCATTCCCAATTAAACCTTTGGCATATAAACCTATTCACACTCACAATTCACTAGGGCATAGTGCTAGGACTTGGCAGTGGAGAGCTCCTTGTAAGTGGGTGCCAAGCTTAACCGCTAGTGGCCATTAACGGGAACTAAGACCTCCATTTTATCCTATTTACCTTAGAGCAGTTACTGCAATTCATACATTCACTTGATCCTCATGTTTCCAGTGCCACTCATTATATCATTTATTTCATTTATCATATATAGTAGTGTCGCGGCAGATGACTGTAATTGTAAGTATATTATTTTCTGCCTGCACCTACGCTTAAAGTGGTGATGCCGTCATAACCTGATTCATATATTGCTTATTTTTGACTGAGCTCCCACTATATTATTTTCCCTTTCCCCCCCTTTCCCTAGTTTGGTGTCCACACAAGGACAACACTGTTAGAGCCCTACACACACCTTTTCATCATTCCCAATTAAACCTTTGGCATATAAACCTATTCACACTCACAATTCACTAGGGCATAGTGCTAGGACTTGGCAGTGGAGAGCTCCTTGTAAGTGGGTGCCAAGCTTAACCGCTAGTGGCCATTAACGGGAACTAAGACCTCCATTTTATCCTATTTACCTTAGAGCAGTTACTGCAATTCATACATTCACTTGATCCTCATGTTTCCAGTGCCACTCATTATATCATTTATTTCATTTATCATATATAGTAGTGTCGCGGCAGATGACTGTAATTGTAAGAAGATTCCTGAGAAAAATACTTTGAATAAATCAGCCTGTATATACAACTTACATGAGGAGGTAAATGTGGACAGACTCGAAGCTCCGTATTACCCCATTTTTAGTGATAATCATTTATTCATGCACAGCTGGTTCCCTGTTCCTTCTAACCATAATATAACAATATCCAAGTTTAGCTGATCATACAGAACTGTACTTACTCCTAGTTGCTCCTTTAGGACCTCAGTTGAGGTCCCTTAACAATTAGTTGTCATGGAAGGCTATGCCCATAGCCATTACTGCAATTGCTTATTTGAGATGCAGTGATTACCTGAGAGTCGCCTCTGTGGTTTCTACAATTCCACAGTTACTGTAGTATGGAGTAGTAAAGAGTTCTCATCAGTATGAGAATCTGTAGTCAGGTGCAAAAAGGAATGGCAGCCATCCTTGCAGGATTGAGGTAATGTTATACATGCCCTGAGTACTTGCACCCTGTGTGCTGCCAGCTGTTTGGGTTACCCTGTGACCTTCACTCTTATCCCAGACAGACTGTCTGACTGATTTCTAAGAAGCATCCTACTTGGGCGCACAGTGACCAGATTTAATCCTTTCATTGCCATGTATTACCGTACCCATATAAAAATGATACAACGTAAAAGTTTGGAAAGCTGCTTTACTATGTAATGATCTTACATAAAAAATGTTAACAGTTCTACAATAATGGCAGTGAAGAGGTCATCCCCAAATAATATTAGGCAATGTAATACATTATTACCTACATGCACACTTGCAAGCAGCTACCACTGGGTAAGGTACTGCTCTCCACATGCAATTTTGTGATGCCCATCCTTTACCAGCATCCTGCATCCAGCAGTGCCACGCCAACAACTTAATATGAGTAATCTGCGCCTGGCGACACTCCATCCCTGGCGGCCAGGAGCATGCAGTATTACTCTCATCACAGTCAGTGTGCTTCACCCATCGTGGCCAAAAAACAGGTCCTATATCCACCCATGTGGATGTTAGCTTGCAGCTAGCTCGCTGCACCAACCAGCGCCGCAGTTCATGGAGTACCACATGGCTGCTGTTAGCAGAAAGATCTTCTGGCAGTTTCAGAGAAGCAAAATCAATGTTTTGAGCCTCCTGGGTAAGTTTCCTGCGGTAACGACTGGCACCATCCACGAGATCCTGGCTGAGAGCAGACATCTGGCTCCTGGTATCATTTTCAACAGGTTTCTCCACTGACATCCAGAATGGATCGAAGGAGGATCCTAGTATGCGAAGAAGACGAGGGGTTTTCAAATGCTTGGGCTTTGGAGAATAGTGGTAATCCAGTGGCGATCGGGAGAGGCTGTATGGCCGCGTGCCAGAGGAGGTTCTCCGTCGCAGAGTGCCCAATTCCGTGTCTGCTTGGGTTTCATTAAAGCGTTTGATATCAGCCGTAATATCCAAGTAAACAGGAGACCATTGGATTCCAAGAAGAATTAACCAGATCAAGAGTGAGAACACTTCTATAGATCCCATTTTCTGGTTCTATGAGTTCCTTGGACTATGCCGTCTCTTCTCTTGTATGTGTGCAGCTGTCTGGTTATTAGATGTAATGTCTTTAACGCTGCATATGCCTTTGCTTACATCCCTCTTTCCACTTTTGTCTACCTCAGTTCTCTTATCTTCTGCGGTCTGTCTGACCCTGGATCTGTCTTCTGCATCTATCTGTTCCTTGACATAGTTTATACTTACTCGCACTCCAACTCCCCTCTCACCCGTTATAACTAGTGTAGTTAGAGGAGATAGAATATACCAAAGTGATACAAAAGTGTTAATAATGCATTGTTAGGAGAAAATATGGTGAATAGCTGTAAGACTGTAAGTAAATACAAATTATTTTCAATAATAAATAAAATGAAACTCACTAGATGATCCCTAAAATAAAAATCACAGGAAGCCCCTATCTCGGCTTACACAACATCATTACCCACAATGAGAACCACAAGGTAAAAATGATCTAGAAAATATCAGCTTGTTCACCACAAAACAGAAAGATATCAATTAATGTCTATTAACCTAACGAGGCAGGCAGTGGTGTAATTTGAAGCTCAGGGACCCTGATGAGAAATCTTCAATGGAGCCCCCAATTATTGCAAATATTTAAAAGCATTAGTCTTTTTCTATTGTCCAAATGGACTTTTGGGGCCCCCTAAGCTCCAGGGCCCGGGTGTGATTGCAAGCCCTGCACTTGTTGTAGTTGCGCCCCTGGAGGCAGGCTGTTTTCACAGCCACGCAGCTAAGGCTGGGGTAGCGCCCAGGCTTTGGGGTACTAGGGTGTCAGGCGGAAAAGGGGTTACTTGTGTCACAGGGAATGGTGGCCGCGCCTGACCCCGTGTATCTTTTAAAAAGGGATGTATTTACAGGGGATTATATACAGTTTATTGTCATGACACCACCTGTAGTTTCTGGTGATTTGCACCAGCGCCGCCACAGTCTGCCGGAGGTGGATGGTACCGCGACTACGATGGTGAAGTCCTCCACAGGTAGGACCGGGACCTCTGGGGCAGCGTTCCTGAAAGGAAACAGTCATTCGCAAAGAAAGCAGGCGGAGTCCATAGTCACTGTTCCTCCGGGTACTTTACTGGCATTTGTATTGGTTGCATACAAAGTTACAGTGCAGTAATCCTGATGGTGTGAGGGCAGGTAGCTGAACGGGTGGCTGCAGGCAGATCTTAGGTGGTATGGTGGACCCTCGGTGTGTGCCTTCATGCTCTACCCTCGTCTGTTCTTTCCTGTTTCCCAGTGGTGGTGAAGTCTGGTTCCTTAAAGTCAACCTGACCTCCTTCTTTCTCTCTCCTTTGCTCCCGTCAGATAACCCTCTGCTGGCAGACCGCTGAACCATCAAGCGGTGCCTGGTACCCTCTTTTGGTCGCTTAGGTGCCCGGTAGAAGTGTAGACTCCACGGGTCTCTGGATTTTCTGTGGTCCTATAGTATCCCACAGGTGTGAGCTCTGGTGCCGCGTAACTTTCTGCGCCTGGGAGCCCTTTCTCCTATTCCCTCTTCTGTCTCTCCCTGGTCCCTCAGCTGAGAGACCTTAGCTCACTCGCTTGGAGGCAAAGCCCAAAGGCCGCCAGACCTCAGGCCAAAGACCCAAAGGTCCGAATGACCTAGGGCAAAAGACCTAAACCTCCAGGCTACCGACGAACTTCTTGTTCCCCCCCCTTAGGTGGTTTTATTCCCTCCCGGGTAACCTCCCACCGTATGATCTATCGTGGGAGTGCTGGTGAATGGGTACCACCCACCATTCTATGATCCACCTGCAGCTGGAGTATCTGCACCTCTTTTAGGGGTGCAGTACCCCTCTGTGACGCCTGCTTGGCGGGGCACCACACTGGTTTCACATTTGCTTTTGTGTCTGCATGTGGATTGCATGCAGACGCAGCCGCAGTGCAAACACAGCCATACTGATGTGAACGCAGCGGAGAATCTCCGCATGCGTTCACATCAGAATGCAGCCTAGCCAGCCAATCAGCTGTCTCGGCGGTGGTCGCCGAGATGCGGAGATCTAGTCCTCCCGGCCGCCGCTGATCGCCTGACGGTGTTGGCGGGGTGTAACAGCTGATCTAACAGCTGTTTAAATCTCCCACGCCGACACCGAAGAGGTGTTGTCTGCGCGGGAGATTTAAGCAGTGCAAACTCTGCCATACTGATGTGAATGCAGCGGAGATTCTCCGAATGCGTTCACACAGTATAGTGCCATGTCAGCCAATCAGGTGTCTCGGCGGCTGGGAGGAGGAGATCAGCGGCGGAGATCTCCTCCTCCCGGCGGGCGCCGCTAATCTCCCGAATAAGGAGATGTCGGCGCGGGAGATTTAAACAGCTGTCAGATCAGCTGTTTCTTTAAATCTCCCGTGCCGACACCGCCGGGGGAAGATTAGCGGTGGCTGCCGGGAGATGAGCAGCTGCTCCAACTGATCTCCCGGTGGCCGCCGCTGATGTCCCGGGAGATCAGCGGCGGCCACCGGGAGAGAGTTCAAAGAGATCCGCAGAGGACACTGCGGATCTATTGACTCCCATGCATTGTTTGTGCGCTTGCGGGAGCTTGCAGATAAAACAAGCTCCCGCGAACGCACAAAGAATGCAATATGTTGCATAAATTATGCACATCCGAACCCAACCGCAACCGAACGCAGTCAAACGTAGGTACTATGCGTTCCCATGTTAAACATAGGAATGCAGTGTGCATGCGTTTGGCTGCGTCCGGTACGCTGCAGTTTCATACGCAAGTATTGTATTAATCTACCATGCAGCTGAATGTTGTCCTGTTACTCCTTCTATGTGCCACACAGAGAAAGAAGCGGGAATCCCTCATTCCTCTGTGTACAGTGCATAAGAAACATCAAAGCTGCTAATCACCAATCAATATATTAGTCAGAACTGACAACTAGAGATAAAGCTTGTGATGGGAAAAACTGGTAAAAAAATGACATATACATGTCATATAATGACTAGAAATAGTGTTATTCCTCATGTTCACACACAACTGCTAATGCTGAAAAGTCACTTAAAATGACACTCTTAAATCATGACATTATTAAAGAGAATCTGTCAGCAGGTTTTTGCTACCTTATTTGACAGCAACATAATGTAGGCAGAGATTCTGAACCCAAATATGTATCACTTAGCTTGCTGGATGAATCTGTTTTGACACTATCGGGCTATCTGTGCATACTGCAGAATTGATGTGTTTTTTTGGGCAGTTTTGATGCACATTTGCATGCCTATCCAGAATCCAGCAAAGTCTATGAGCATTCCAGTGTTGTGCACATGTTGTTGCTTATTTTTCCTTACAGAATAAATCTGCAGCATGTCAATTGGTGCAGATTTCCTGCGTTTTTTCAGACCTTCCAGCCTTTGACTTCATTAAGGCTATGTACCCACAGGACGTGTTTTTAAGCAGTCCTGAACGCAGCAAAACCTGAACTGCTTTCAAGGATCCTAGACTCCTTGCCAGGAGATTTGCTGCATTCAGGTCCTGTGTTTATCACGTTTTTTGTGTGTTTTTGCTGCTGCGTTTTTCCTGCATTTTTTCCATTGACTGCAGCAAAAACGCAGGAAAAATAGAACATGTCAATTCTCTCCCATCTGCACCAAAACCGCAGGGGTTTGACAGTTCTTGACACATGCAAAACCAATGTGCGGGCACAGCGTTTAGTTGAAACACATTGGTTTTGCTGGGAATCAAAACTGCAGGAACAAATTAGCATAAATTACCATAAAACCAATGTTAAACTGCAAGCAGAAACCGCAGGAATAACGCACTAAAAGCATCCTGTGGGCACTCGCCCTAAGAAAAACCCATGACACAAATCATCATGAAATTCTGTGGTTTTTTTTTCTCTACTTTATATTTCAAAAGTGATGCTTCACATTTGAGGTGACTTCACATTTGAGGTGCCCATACTTTGGAAAACCCTCATCCAAAACCCTATATTTAAAACTGTATTCATAAAATGTAATCCTTCAGGGGCTTAACGGGAATTACCACAGTGTGGAATGAAAAAACAAAACATTACATTTTTTGTACTGAAATACTATTTTAGCACCAAATTTTTAATTTTCAAAAGGATAATTATAAAACAAGTAAATGTCCCCAAACTGTACCTTTCAATGTGCTGAGTAAGCCAATACCCACATGTGGTCGGAAACTACTATTTAATCGCACAGCAGGGCTCAAAAGGGAAGGAGCACTATTTGACTTCTGGAGTACACATTTGGCAGGAATAGATTGCAGATGCTGTGTCACATTGGAAGAGTCAGAGGTGTCAACACAGCTGAGACCCCCAACAAGGGACCCTATTTTTGAAGCTTGCAGCCCTTGACAAATTCATCTAGGAGTGTGATGAAATATGTTGAACCCACAGGTGCTTGCTGGAATATATAAGACTCCACAGGCCCTAAGGCTGGTTTCACATTGCCGTTTTTCGGTATTTGTCTGAATCCAGTTTAAACTGGATGCATCTGCATCCATTATAGGCCCCATTGGAAGTCAATGGGGCCTCAGGCACTTGCGGTTGTATCCAGTTCTTTTTGGTTCCCCCTAATCCGGTGTTCATGGTTTTTGCATTAAGACCAAAAACACATTTTGGAATGATTTTGGTCTCTGTGACAAAATAATGAAAACCCGGATCAGGGGCAATGCAGATAAAATTACAATGGGGCTCTATTGAATCCGGATCCAGCAATATCAGGATTCTACTGGATCCAGATGCTGGATTTGGGTTTTTAGTCTGAGCATGCCCAGAACCAAGTTTGAAATGACACGCTCCCTTGGAGGGGAAGCATGTCATTTTCCACTGAATTCAGCAAAAAAGGTATGAAACTGTCTGCTCCCACACCGATACTATCCCTGATCCATGAGATGGATCAATGAGCATACTGGTGCTGGTGTATCTGTGGCGCCCCTGCGTCCAGGAGGCCACAAAGGGAACTGCAGCCAGGCAGGTAGGACACTTGTTGCACAACAACACCCTCACAGCCCACACAACCCACGTGTAGAAGAGGTTTACATCCAGCCTTGAGATTAGAACTCTATGAGATTGAGGGGTGGTGGATTCAGAGGAGTGGGTTGGGCACACCAGAAGTCAGGTAACTTGAGAGTATATAGTGAGGGGGAGGAGTGAAGGAAGTTAGTAGGCCACAGTGAGCTGAGATGCAAAGACGGAAAGACAATCACACGTCCTGTGAGTGCAAGGCCTAGGAGCGCAGAATCCGTACTGAGCCAGTGTGAGCCAGAGGGGAGAGAAAGCCCATCCGACGCTGATGCCACCAGGAGTGTGACAGAACAGAGAGGGACGGTGGAACCCGTGCCCTAGACAGCAGCTAAAGCCACTGACTGCAGGCGGAGTAGCCCTCCTAGAATACTCAGAGGAACAGAAAGGAGAGAGCCTGGTAGAGCCTCGTGCTGGAGGACTGCTGGAGGCTGGGCTGAGTAGAGTGTCGGCTCTAGAGGGGACCGTAGTTCACCCGGCATCCCCAGACAACACGACGAGGGGTCTGAGTTTCAGATTGAGATCCCTACCCTAAAGGACAGGCAGCTAAGTGACGCATTAGGACTCACAGAAGCCTGAGTCACCGCCATACTGTCCAGCGCACCAAACACCACCTGTACAGACGGAGACCGTAATAGCCCGGAAAGGGACACTAAAGACTGTGTGAGGGGTCACAGAGAGAGAGGCCTGGCTGCAGAGCAAAGGGAACCTGGAGAGGGAGAATGTGCCCGTGAACTGCAAATGACTTGTAAATGACTGAAAGAAATTGGTGTAAAGCTTTGGAAAATCCTGGAACTGCTTCCCTGGAGTCTGTGTGCAAGCTATTCTCTCCATAGAGGATCCAACCTGTCAGCACCAACGCTGAGGAGAGATCCCTGCAGCGTCTGCAAGTAAGTGTGCTACAACCTCACCATAGACTTAACCCTTACTGCCCCGGGGGATACAGTTCTTCCCACTGAAACTACACCATCTCCGCTGCCATCACATCACCCCCGGAGGTTCTGCAGCAGCGGCGGCCCCCATCGCTGGCCGCATCAAGTGGGTGGCGTCACGAGTGACTTTTCCCCTGTAAATATTCACCCTTTTATTTGCCGAGCCCGGGACACGGTCCGGACCAAGCCACCCGTGACTTCCCGGCACCGTCCGGTACCGAGTACCCCGTCCCGTGGGGCCCGACATATCCAGTTTATCAAATGCACTGGAATTCAAAAAATGGTAGTGTGAAACCCGTGTAAGGCCAGAAATGATGGACAACAAACCAAAAAAATGACGTGGTTATCTCTGCACGTTGGAGAGCAATGAAATTGCCAATGTGCTGGATACACATGAAGGGTGTGCCACCCTCTGTGCCTTTCCTGAGAAAAAAGTGGGGGTCACTTTGAAAGACTCCACCTCTCATCTATATCCAGCACATTGGCTATGTCATTGCACTCCAGTAGTGCAGAGATAACCATGCTGTTTTTCCTGGTTGTTGTGAAATAATTAAGTAATATTGTTCTGCTAATGCATTGCTCTTACCGTGATTTTTTTTCATGTGGTGGAATGAAATTTTCAATATGTCAAGACAGAGGTGTATCTAGGTTTTCTGGCCCCCAGGGCAAGAGTTCAGTTTGGCGCCCCCACCCCCCCAGTGGTCTCAGGAAACGTCATGTGATCAATCATCCATATGCAATTTTTACACTTGCAGGTACAGTGACTGCTGGAACCAGCAAGAGCTGTTTCTGGCAGTGAGTATATTACACGTTGTTAGGAGTGGGCTAAGGTCTTTAATGTTATAATTAATGGACTTGTCCATGACTCACCGTAGCCGGGTTCTTCACGTCGCAGGCGTCTCCTTCTCCTTGTCACGGAACCGCCTGCGGCTGTGGGGCCCGGTGGTCCAGATCAATAAAGGGGATGGCTGAACAGTAGGGGTTAGTTGTCTTCGTGACGCCACCTGTGAGTGTTCCAGTGATGTCCACCGGCGCTGCTTGGGTCTCCGGGGGATAGAAGGCAGCAAGATGGGACGCTCCCCACAGGATGAGCGGGAGTCCCCGGAGCCAGGAGCTGCACAAGATGTTGTGAGGCAGCTTAGTCGGGCTGCTGTTAGATCCAGGAATTAAAGCGCAGACACACCAAAGTCTTTTAGGTACCTTTACTGGTGGAAAGCAGGTACACTCAGGCCGGGTGAGGGTGAAGTCAACACTCCTGGAGGTTCACAGCAAGCAGTTGGTGTAGGCTTCCTTTCTCTGTTTCTTTTGGTAAGGTCGGGTGGATGTGGAATCCAGCCAGACCGGGCAGTATGTTCAAAGGAACTTGATTGACCTGGGTATCCGAACTGAGGGCACTGTATAAGGGGTTAAGCAGGATCAATAGTTTTCCCTGGGCTCTCGTAGGTGGGTGCTTCAGGTGGAACAGGGGGCTAGACTCCCTGTGCAGGATGCTGGTTCTCTCTGGTGGCTGGGTAGCTCTCACAGCTTGGTTCCAGTAACCGGATGATGAGGGAGAGTTAAGGTAACTCTGATGTCCCTGAGAGGTGCTCTCCTTTCCTATTACCGCAATTACAAGGGTTTCCTCACTGGGCGGGTGTGCTGGTTCGGGCCTAGTATGGCTCCAGAACTGGTGGATGCACACGTCCTGCAGCTCTTGTAGCGTCTGCACACTCTGGTGTTTCTCCCTCCAAGACCCTATTTATAGGGGGAACTGGCTCAAAGTGACCAGTGGAGCTCCCCCTAGAACAGGGGTGGGGAACTCCAGTCCTCGAGGGCCGCAAACAGTGCATGTTTTCAGGATTTCCTTAGTATTGCACAGGTGATAACATAATCACTTGCACTGGTGATGATTCCAATCCCTGTGCAATACTAAGGAAATCGTGAAAACCTGAACTGTTTGCGGCCCTCGAGGACTGGAGTTCCCCACCCCTGCCCTAGAGGTTTGGGGTGAAACCAGGTGTTCTAAGGTGTTGTAGGTGTTTTGTTTTGTTTGTGAGTATTGCTTTGCTGTTACTGCTCCATTCATGTCCCAAGGGTTCTGTGGTGCCCAACAAGGTGCCAGGGTGCCACATCGAGGTTTGGGATGAAAGTCTATGTGACTGCAGGCCTCCGAATCATCATGGCGCAAGCACTGCACACTTTCAGGATTCTCCCACATCAAAGGTGTAAGATAGGACGGTCATGTGAACGTAAGTATGCGATTTATATACTTCTGGACACATTCTGACTAGATGTGTCCGGCCTCCCTCAATTTATTTAATCGATTGAAGCCTCGTATGTCTAGTCAGCACGTGACTGCATGTATGTAAATTGCGTACCTATAGTTATGTGACCTTCCACTCTCACCGCCGGCCCCACACAATCCTGACAGCAGGCAGTGTGCGCTCTGAGGGTGCCGTTACACAGGGCGACATCGCCGCCCATAACAGAGGCAACATGGGGGCGTGGCCTATCGCCCCTACGTCGCCTCATGTGAAGGGGCGATGTTGCCGGTGCCTGGAGGTCGCCTGGTTTCAGAGCAGTGCTCTGAAACCTGGCGACCATCATGGGGCGATGTGCACACGTCGCCCCATGTAACCAGGCGCCGGCGACCTGTCGGGCGATGGGAGCCATAGGCTCTGATTGTCCTGCATCGCCGCTGGGCCAAATACATGCTGCCTCCCAGTTGCAACATGTATTTGGGGAATTTGGTGGCGATAAATCACCTGGTTCCTGATTTCAGAGCACTGCTCCAAAATCAGAGGTAATCATGAAGGCGACATTCCCGGCTTTTGGCGTGTGATAGGGCGATAGTGATGGAATCTGCGTTGCCTATTGATTTCCCGTAGGCGTGCCACAGCGTGCTGGAGTCCGCACCCCGTCTGCGATGATTGGTGTTGGATACTGTGTTCCCATTGGCTGTCAATTGACAGCGCGCCATATTTGAGCGTGTATTTGGTGCAAACTCTCATAGACAATGGCGTCATGTATTAGCCAGCCTTCCAGAGCAGGCTGACCAAATATAACGCTATTGCGATGTCCAATGAGCATGTTTGGAGCGTGGTGTAAACCAGTCTGACACGCCTATGTTCTCGCCGCGCTGAACATGTACGCTCACATTGCTTTGGGGATTGCAGTGTGTGAATCGACGAGGGAAGTGAACCGGATTGGTTCCGCTGTGGGTGAAGCGATTTCCAGGGCGACACATCGCCTCAGGTTGAGGGCGAAATTGCGGCGTGTAACAGCGCCATCGGCGATCTGAGGCGAGCATGAAAAAAGAGAATTTTGTTTACGTACCGTAAATTCTTTTTTCTTGAATCATCAATGGGAGACCCAGACAATGGGGTTTAGGGCGCTGCCCTCCGGAGGTCACACTAGGTACTACAAGTTTGTAGCACCGCCTCCTCCGCTTATAAACCCCCACCGTAGGAGACATCCTCAGTTTAGTCCATAAGCTGCGAGGAGAAATAAACCACACCCGAAACATCGGGAAGAATGCCGTGCACAGACGGTGTAACAACCCGGAAACACTGTCTCAACAGAGAACAGATCAAATGCAAACATGCAACAGAACAACTGGGTGGGTGCTGGGTCTCCCATTGATGATTCAAGAAAAAAGAATTTACGGTACGTAAACAAAATTCTCTTTTTTCTGATCATCATAATGGGAGACCCAGACAATGGGGATGTCCTAAAGCAATACCCCAGGGCGGGAAGAGTTCCTCAACAAGACGGATAACACATGGTTCCCTTTTTAAAGGTGGGCAACCGCCGCCTGGAGAACCCGCCTGCCCAAACTCGCATCCGCAGAGGCATGGGCATGCACCATATAGTGCTTAGAGAAAGTGTGCAGGCTGGACCAAGTGGCCGCTTGACACACCTGTAGAGCAGAAGCTCGATGTCGCAAGGCCCAAGAGGCACCTACAGCTCTAGTAGAGTGTGCCTTCAACCCCACCGGGAGAGGCAAACCAGAAGACCGGTAAGCCTCCTGAATGGGAGCCTTGATCCATCTGGCCAAGGTCGACTTTGAAGCCGCGGACCCCTTACAGCGACCCATCGTGAGGACAAATAAGGAATCCGAACTCCTAAAGGAGGCGGTCCTGGACACATAAATGCGTACAGCTCTCACGAGATCCAGAGTATGGAGGTCGCGCTCAACCTGATGAACGGGAGCGGGGCAAAATGATGGGAGAACAATCTCCTGGTTCAAGTGGAATGTTGAAACCACCTTCGGCAAAAATTCAGGCCGTGGGCGCAACACCACCTTGTCCTGGTGAACCACCAGAAAGGGTGACTTGCACGAAAGTGCAGCCAATTCTGAGACCCTTCTCAGAGACGTAATCGCCACCAGAAAGACCACCTTCTGGGACAGACGAGAGAGAGAGATGTCTCTCAGTGGCTCGAACGGCGGTTTCTGCAATGCCGCTAGGACCATGTTGAGGTCCCAAGGGTCCAGGGGCCGCCTGTAGGGCGGAACCACCCGAGACACCCCCTGCAGAAATTGGCGGACCTTCGGGAGGAGCGCCAAGCGCCTGTCAAATAGCACGGAAAGTGCTGATACTTGACCTTTCAGAGAGCCAAGGGATAATCCCAACTCCAAACCCGACTGTAGGAAGGCCAACAATGTCGGAATAGACAACGGCCACGGTGAGCGACCACCAGATGCACACCAGGTAAAAAAGATTTTCCACGTTCTGTGGTATATCTTCCTGGAAACAGGTTTCCTTGCCCGATTCATAGTGGCAACCACTGTAGGAGAGAAACCTCTGGATGTCAGCAGCCAGGCCTCAAGAGCCATGCAGTCAATCTGAGGGCCCTGGAATTGAGGTGGAAGAATGGGCCTTGCGCGAGAAGATCTGCGCGCTCTGGAAGAGCCCACCGGTGTCCGCCTGACAGTTGCCACAGGTCCGGGTACCAGGACCTCCTGGGCCAATCTGGAGCCACTAGAATGGCTACTCTGCATTCCGTCCTGATCTTCCACAGGACCCTGGGAATCAGAGCTAGAGGCGGGAACACATATGGCAGCTGGAAGCTGGACCAACTCAGGATCAGGGCATCCGCCCCCAGAGACTGAGGATCCCATGATCTCGCCACGTATTGGGGCACCTGATGATTCAGCCGTGAGGCCATCAGATCCACGTCCGGAGTGCCCCATCTGCCGCAGATGTCCCGGAAGACGTCTGGATGAAGGGACCACTCTCCGGCGTCCATCCCCTGTCGGCTCAGATAGTCGGCCTCCCAGTTCTCGACCCCTGGGATGTGAACTGCGGAGATCAGGCAGCCGTTTTCCTCCACCCAAGCTAGAATGCGGTGGACTTCGGTGAGGGCCTGAGCACTTCTGGTCCCTCCCTGATGATTTATGTAGGCGACGGCCGTCGCATTGTCGGACTGTACCCGAATGGGTTGTCCTGACAGGAATTTCTGAAACGCCAGGAGCGCCAGATAGACCGCCTTGATCTCCAGCACGTTGATCTGCAACGCCGACTCCGACTGAGTCCAGAGGCCTTGAGCCCTGTGGTGCAAGAACACCGCACCCCAGCCCTTCAGACTGGCGTCGGTGGTCACCACTAACCATGACGGTTTTAGGAAGGACCGTCCCCGTGACAGATGATGTGGCTGTAGCCACCACTGTAGGGAATCCCTGGTTGGTTGTGACAGCGTCACCAGCCGATTCAAAGAAATCGTCCTCCTGTCCCATCTGCGAAGAATCTCCAGCTGGAGAGGACGGAGGCGAAACTGTGCGAACGGCACCGCCTCTATCGCCGCTACCATGCGACCCACCAGTCTCATCAATACCCGTAGGGATGACTGTGGAGACAGGAGGACATTCTGCACTCCTGATTGGATCGCAAGCTGCTTGGCTTGAGGTAGGGACACCAGGGCCGAGTCCGTGTGGAAGTCCATGCCCAGATATGTCAATGACTGGGTCGGAACCAGGGTCGACTTTTGAATGTTGATAAGCCACCCGAACCGTTCCAGGGACTTCATGGTCACCTCCAGGCTCACCCGACAAAGGTCTTCCGATGGCGCCCTGACCAACAGGTCGTCCAAATAGGGTATGACGGCGTGTCCCTGCGCATGCAGGAGAGCCATCATGGAGGCCATCACCTTTGTGAACACCCGTGGTGCTGAGGCTAGCCCGAATGGCAGTGCCACAAATTGGAAGTGCTCTTCCCCCACTGCGAATCTCAACCAGCGCTGATGAGCTGGTGCAATGGGGACGTGAAGGTAAGCATCCCTGATATCGATGGACGCTAGGAAGTCTCCCTGTGACACAGCCGCGATCACTGAGCGCAGGGATTCCATGCGGAACTTCCGAACCAACACGTGACGGTTGAACAACTTGAGGTCCAACACCGGGCGAAAAGAGCCGTCCTTCTTTGGGACAATAAAGAGGTTGGAGTAAAAACCCCTGAACCTCTCTTCCGCGGGCACAGGGACCACCACTCCGTCTCTGCGGAGTCCCTCCAACACCAGGTGAAAAGCCTGAGCCTTTTCTGGGGATGGAACCGACCGATGGAATCGGTGTATTGGTCGTGACGTCAGCTCTATCCTGTAACCTCTTGAGACTACGTCTCGAACCCACTGATCGTGAATGTGAAGAAGCCACTTGTCCTGAAAGCGGGACAGGCGGCCCCCCACCTGTGGGGAGGCAGGATGAGAGAGCGAGTCATGTCGAGGCGGGCTTGGGGGTGGCAGCCGCTGCCCCCGCCGGCTTTTTCTGACGACTCTTGGAACGCCACTGAGTAGCAGGCTTGCCCCCTCGGTCAGAGCGAGTGGACGCCGTTGATGACTGTGAACCGGAGCGAAAGGACCACTGCTTAGGGTTCCTTTTCACGGTGTACCGTGGCTTAGGCTTGTTCTGCGGTATCTTAGACTCAGCAGAATCCTTTATCAATTTGTCCAGTTCGGTGCCAAAAAGCCTGTCACCAGCGAACGGAAGATTTTGTAAAATCTTCTTAGATGTGGCATCTGAGTCCCAAAGACGCAGCCACAACAGCCTGCGGATCGCAATTGCATTGGCCGAGGCCACAGCAGAGCGAGTGGCAGTTTCCAAAGATGCCGTCCTGGCATAGTCCGCATAGGCCCTTGCTCTCTCAGTGAGAGCCAGGACCTCTGGACTGGACCTAGCTAGATCAGTGATACCATCCAAACAGATAGTAATCGCTTGTAGGGTCCAGACCGCGGCAAAATTAGGGGCAAATGAAGACCCCACAGCCTCATAGGAAGACTTGGCGAGTTGCTCGACCTGTCTATCAGTAGCATCCTTCAACGAGGAGCTATCAGAGGCAGAAAACAAGGAGCGCGCAGCAATCCTAGTCATGGAAGCATCCACCTTGGGGGACTGCGACCATTCCTGGAGCGCCTCCTGGGGAAAGGGAAAGCGATTGTCCTTAGTTTTACGGACATAACGCCGCCCAGGATGCAACCTGGGAGCTTTAATCACCCTTCCGAAATTAGTGTGGTCCATGAAGGAGCCACTTGGTCTAGCCTCTGGCCGCAGCCATTGGTATATCTCCTTGGGGTGTACAGTCACCTCCTCAGGAGGAGTGACAAGACGCAATGTCTCATTGATGGAGGACACCAGATCCTCCACCCCATCTGGAGGTTCAGACATAGACCCAAGAGTAGAACCCCCATCATCTTCCTCACCATCAGAGGAACGCTCCTCCTCAGAGAGAGTCTGGAGCTCAGGAGAAGCCTCACGGGCTCGCTTAGGGGGTCTTACAGCAGAAGTAAGAGACACCCGGGGGTAACTAAGAGGAGTAGCTGGGTTCTCCAGTCTCCTATGCAGTGCCTCCAGGGTTTGCGACATGGAGGACATCTGGGACAGCAGAGATTCATTAATCTTATTCTGCGTTTCCCATGGCCCTGGGATCACCTGAACCTCAGGGTATAATCCCGGATTTGCAGACTCAGTAGTAGCAGACCGGGCCTCTGGGCGTCCGCAGTTATTGCAGGACCCCTCCACCAGTGTCCCGTTGCATGTAGCGCAGGTAACGGTGACCACTGCCGCCTTAGCAGCATGCTTCCCAACTGAGGACATCACCACAGTGAGGGGAATATAAGCCAAAGTTCACAAACAAACCGGGAATCCCGGTGGCTTACCGACCGCAGTAAAGCGGTAGGAGGAAGCGGTGTGTGTGTGTGACCTCCGCGAGTTCCGGTCTCCCTTGCAAGTGCAGACACGCGCTGCAGCCAGATCCCAGCCGGGAAGTGAGGGAGAAGATGGCCGCCGACAGTGAAGATGTGGGCGGAGCCAGGAACACGCGGGAAGAACACACAACACGCCCAGCGGTGATGTCACCATAAGGGCTGCCTCCTCCTCCTCCAGACTGCCTCAGCAATGGAGGTGCCGGAGCCCGCAGCGCGGGAAAAGAATGTGAATATCACCACACACACTCTCAGACTGCATGTACACATAAAACACCCGCAGTCTACAGCCTCAGCCCCTGTGACACACAGGGCGGTCAGCCAGGGCGACCCCAGCACAGGGTCACCGCCAGAACCGCGGACCCGAGGGTAACCGCGCGGTCTGAGTGTCATGACACCACAGTGACAGACACTACCCCCAGGCACACAGGAGACACACCAGGTGCCTCAGTGCCGGTCCGGTCTGTAAGCACCTTTAGGGAGGCCTCGGACGGGGGTACAGCACCAGTCCGGAGTGTAAGCACCATTTAGGGAGGCCTCGGACTGGGCTGGCTCCGTCCGGTCTGTAAGCACCATTTAGGGAGGCCTCGGACGGAGCGGAGCTGTGCAAGGCTCCAGGCTCCCCCTTACCAGAGCCTCCATGGAGGGATGGAAAGGAAGGGAGCGCGACAGCGTACCGGGAGAACACTGAAGTGTCCAGGCTAAAAGCCCTCCGGTACCTCCACCAGCGTGTTCCGCAGAGGGTGAGCGGGGAGGCTGTCGGGGGTCCCGAGCGGGACCATTTTACCTTGTCTTCATACGCCATCACGTAAGCTGTGAGAATGCAGTGAAGTGCAAGCAAAGCGTGATCCTCCGAGCACACTAAGTTAAAAACTGAGGATGTCTCCTACGGTGGGGGTTTATAAGCGGAGGAGGCGGTGCTACAAACTTGTAGTACCTAGTGTGACCTCCGGAGGGCAGCGCCCTAAACCCCATTGTCTGGGTCTCCCATTATGATGATCAGAAAACCGTGAACGCGCACATTAGATCGCCTCATATCGCCAGCAGATATTGCAGCGTGTAAAGGTACCCTATCAGTACAGAAATACAAAGTCAAACCCCTCATCAGTACAGCAATATATCACCAGACCCACCAGAGGTACAGAAGCACTATGTCAAAACCTTCATCAATACAGAAATACATAACCAGACCCACCAGAGGTACATAAATGCATAAATAGAACCCCCATCATTGCAGAAATCACAATCCTCATCAGTACCAAAATTCAACATCAGAACCACCATCAGTACATGGTTAAACAATTGTAATGTCAGGTCAGACCCATATGCATTTGTACTGCATGAACCTACAACATTCTACTACATCATTACCAATGGTTAGCACATACTGGGAGCTGTTGTTACCAGCCGTCAATAAAAGCATACAGGAACCACAACACTGATGAAAATGTCATATCACAAATAATCATTTACATCTGGGTACCTTATAGATGACCCTGTCTCTGATCGGTGTAGCCTTTTTCTTTTCGTCATCTTGTCCAGACACCAGGATGGCTTTTCACATTCACAGCTCATCCCTGCAGATATCCATCTTCTCCAGTCTTCTGCAACACATCCTGGCACAATATCCTTAAAAATAGCAGAATGATCAACATTTTCCTGAGTAAAAATATCTGCCCTACACTGTGCCCCGGAATAAATAATTACTCTTCCTCACTGTTCCCTACACAAATTATGATTTACACACTGTCCCTCTTCTGGTGCATGTGTGGCGTCCACTGGTCAGTGCGCCACAGTAGGAGTACTGCACCCACAATAGAGTATGCAGTATTCCTGTTGCAGGGGCGTGTACAGTCTGCATGAGGCTCCCATCCTAGCACTCCCACAGTAGGCCAGGGTAGACTGCTTGACCTATTCCCAGAGCGCGGAGTTAGGGGAGGCGAGAAGACACACAGACAGTCTTAGTTTGGTCTGAGGAAAGAAGCAAAGGGGAGCCCCGAGAGAGAGAAGGGTCTCCCAGGGAGGGGGCCTGAGAGAAAAGGCAGCCCAGGAGAAGAGCGAGGAAACCCTGTATCGGATCGACCATAATCCGGTGGAATCCTAGTCCACCAACGGAGTGCCGGCTCTGAGGAACGGTACAGGCGAGTTCACCTCCTTAGCCATTGACACCGGCCGTCGCGGGTTAGTTCAGCAGCCCCGACAACCCCGTCCAGAATGTACAGCCACGCCAGGATCGTCAAAACCAGGTCGAGCCCCTTAGAATGAAGAAGGGTACCTCATAGCACCCAACGCGGGTGGTATGCAAGCGGGTTGTGCAGGGCAGGCGCAACTAAAGGCAGCAGGACGTAGGATTGACTAAAGAAGGTATACTATGGGAGCCTCAAAAAGACTTTACCCTCTTCTGAGACTACCCGGCCAGCTACCCGTCTACAGACATTTAAAGATGTAACCTAACCTGCCATCTGAACCCGGTTGCAGTAAAAGTACCTATACAGAGTCATACAGCCTCTGTGTCTCCTTTACCTGAGTTGCTGCACTACTCCATACACTATATTCAGCACCACCACCACAAGTGCTGTCCTGCCCGGGGACTCAGCTCCACCTGCAGGGAGCTGCATCATTCAAGCTGCAATACCATCATCCCTGGAGGTCTGAAGCGGCGCTGGTGATCATCATCAGAATCTGCAGGTGGCGTCACGATAAACTTACAAACTTTTATTCCCCTTCAATCATCCCCCAATTTTTAGGCTGTTCACTAGGGCCACGGGTCTGGCCGGTCCACCGGTGACATCCCTGCGACTCCACGCTTGGGTACCGAGTCTCCATAGGCCCTTGGGTGAGTCAGCTTTCTGGCGTGTCATGAACAGGATCCCGTGCCCGGTGTAACTGGGTACTGTGCGCCTTATAAACTCTTGAAACCGTCTAAAAGAACTGTTCCCGCCATTTTGAGGTTCCCGGTAAAATGGCGAGAACAGTTCTTTTAGCCGCTTTCAAGAGTTTATAGGCTGTTCACTAGGGCCACTGGTCCGGCTGGGCCACCGGTGACATCCCTGCGACTCCACGCCCGGGTACCGAGTCCCCATAGGACCTTGGGTGAGTCACATGCCCTCCACACTGCCCCCTCATCACACTGCCCTCTCCTTTCCATACTGGGCTCCTTGGTCACACTATCCTCTACACTGTATCATCCTATACTGCCCATGGTTTATACTGTTCTCCCTCATCAAACTCTACATACTGTCCCCACATGCTGCCCCACCTCCGTACAGCTCCACACATGCTCAGTGGAGTACATGTTTCTCATCCCCTCCAATTTCTTCAATACTTCATCCCTTTCTCGCTCTACATAATGTATCTATACCCATCCCCTCCTCACTCCCCATACGGTGTCGGCATCCATCCTCCCTCACTCCACATACGGTGTCTGCATCCATCCTCCCTCACTCCACATACTGTGTTTGCAGTCATCCCTTCTCCCTCCCCATACTGTGTCCACACCAATCCCCCAATCCAATCACAAGCATCGTACACGGGGCTGTCCAGAACCAATAGCAGGGGCTGTCCAATTAGGTTGAGCAAAGGATGTGGAAGTGGGAAGGGAGATGAGCACCACCGACCAATCGCCGCTCAGGAGAAACATGACTGGATGCCTGTATGTACCAAGGTGTGGCACTGGACCAGGTGTGTAAGTTATGGCCAATCAGTCCTGCAGCAGAGGGACAATGCATCCTGCATCATAGAAATCATGGGGCCTCTTAGTAGAAGTTCTTATTGGGTCATTCCATGTCAAGTAAACCAATGATTTTTACGTCCTATATTTTTAAGTCTTTTGAGATTTTGTTATTTTATAATAGCGTGTCAGACAATGCAAAATGTGAAGAGAAAAAAATTCCAGACTTTTTTTTTTTTTTTTTGTATTGATTTTCAAACTTTGAAAAAAGTGTGAATTTCGCTGTTGCCTGCCTTTACATTTCTCCTCATAACTCAGGCTAGAAATAAGATAGAGAAACAAAATAAACACCATTCTACTCAGAACTGTACAGGCTTTCACCAGATATGTCACAAGAGGATCTTTGTTAATATTTTACCTATGCAAACGCAAAATGTTAAAATGCATTTCCCAAAAAAGTTTAATTTAACAATTTACAAACATGCTCCTAGCCACATCTGTACCAAAATTCAAGTTGGGATCGCGATGGGATCATATTTAATAATATAACTATTACAGTGTCAATTCGAAAATCTTGAATTTAGATCTGTTCAGCCTGTGGTCTAAAGGTGTGGGGTCTACATTTACCAAATAATCCAAGATTTTTAGATATTATTGTATTATTTTATTACGTTACAGCTTGCAAGCAGGAGAGGACAGAGGATAATGCTTTGTTAGGTCTCAATCCTATAATGAATAGGTGGTAGACAGTGAATGCAGAGCAGATGACAGGCCAGCAGCTCTGTCAATCATGTTAAGTCTATAAAATGAGAATGCGCATAGGGTCTTATCCTCAATAGGAATCAAATCCCATACAGTATGAAAACTGCTCACCTGATTAAGTTGTGAAGCCCACAACTAGCTTGATCGCTCAAACACAGCAGCCGGGACCACACTTCCACAACGTGGGGGTGAAACTCTATCAGGGACCAAGTGTCTTTCGGTCGCTGCTCCTGAGGACAAGTCACACACTCCGTCCCTGGTGCGGGCGGGAGTGTGTGACTTGTGCGCAGGTATCCGCCTGCGCACAGATCACATATGGGAGTGAATGGGTGCGCACGGTCATGCGCTGGCAAGCGCAGCACAGTGCGTTCCCATTCTAAAGATAGGAGCTGGCGGCCGCTGCGTACACATGGTGATTCCCCTCCGCAGAACGCTGCGGAGGGGAACACCAGTGTGAAGGCGCCCTAAGACAGAGCTTCAGAGCCATACTTTGTGTCCAAGAAAAGCAGACATTTTAAGAGATAACAAAAATCTGATATTAACTCAGGTGGAGCCGAACACCATGACAGGCCTTACATACTGTGACACCAAAAGAAATGGCGATTGCTAGTAAGCGCTTATGGACAAAATTACATTTCGCCCACTAAAAGGGACAAATTGATGATAAAAGGCCACTTCAACAATGTACTTTTGTTTGATTACTTCATATTTTATAGAACGAGGATTTAACTAGTGTACTATTCTTCTTAAACACTTCATTAATTACATTTTTAGCGATATAATAGAAAAAAAATTGTTACAAGTATAAATAGGTGTTAAACATATTGGTTCTTTTAATCTTGTTCAATCACACTTCAGGATATGATCACCTTTATTCTTTTGGTATGTTGAATGCATTCCGATTGAAAATGCTGAGCGTTGTGTTCTGATGATTAAGATGTATTTATTCTGGCACTTACAGGATTTGTTTTTTGTATATACATTTTGTATATAAATGTTGAATTCAATAAGTTGTAATTTGAAAAGAAAAAAAGGAAGAAACTCGCACAAACATAAAATATAAATGTGATAAGTTCCAAGTTGAATCTCTGTACAAATATATACATTTTTTCACAATTGCGCATCAAAATTTTGAATTTGATTTCTCCAAAACAAAATATAAAGAAGCATAGTCTTGTGACATCAAATGAAAGCCGGTACTGTTCTGAGAAAAATGATGCCTCTCCCACCTCATTATCTTAGTTCTAGCCCGAGATATGATAACAAATATAAAGCCAGACCAGGCCAAAATTCGTGTTTTTTTTTTAAACTTTTAAAGTCTGTATAAAAAATGAACTGATGAAGAAAAAAATTCAAAACTTTAAAGAGGACCTGTCACCAAAGCAGGCATGGTGATCTAATTACAGCACTGGATACAGCATGTCTGCAGCATGCAGGCAAGGGGTCCCCCAGCACTTGAGCAACCCTGTACCCCGAGATAATACACTTACTGGCTATAGCATGTAAGTTTTCTAAGGAGGTGGCTAGGGGCTGCAGCCAAGGGCAGATTCACACCCCCTGCCTGTGTAATCTGCCCACCGCTGCCAATCATCCTCTCCCTGTCTGCAGCATTTAAACTGAGTTTTTTTTTTCTCTCCCGTGTAGCTCCGCCCCTCCTTAGTGGCTGTAGCATGTACGTTTTCTAACTGTATTATCTCGGGGTACAGGGCTGCTGAAGTGCTTATGGACCCCTTGCCTGCATGCTGCAGACATGCTGCATCCAGTGCTGTAATTAGATCACCATGCCTGCTTTGGTGACAGGTCCTCTTTAACTTGTAATTAACTAAAGTTGTACTTCATATAGAAAAAAATCTAAAGAGGTCAAGTAAAAAAAATATTCATATTTGGATCACTTGATATGGAATGACCCTATTGCTTCCCCCCAAAAAAAAATATTTGCCTGGGTCATATAATAGCATACTTCACGACTTTGCAGCCCTTACAAAGTAATTTTCCTGTTATTGAAGGCCCTTGATTCCCCTTTCGTTACAGCCATAAAGTGTGATGTCTACACAAGTGTCCCCCAAACACTATATGATGCCCCACAGTGAATTTCTCCATACACACAGTATGATGACCCTACTGTAAGCCCCTCAACTTCACTGGCACAGTATGATCTCCAACTGTGACCCCCATGCAGCCCTCCATACAATATCATGTACCTACATACAGTATAATGGCCCCTAGACCTCTTCACGCTGTATAATGGCCCCAACACAACCCTCAAACAGCCCTGTATAAAGTATAAACCCTCACACCCCTTCAAGTATTATCATGCCCCCACAGAGCCCTCAATATATTATAATAGCTTCCATATAGTATATTTGACTCCATATATTATAATACATCATCCAGAATTCTCCATATAGTATAATGCACACCATAATGCACCCCCATAGTCCTCCATATAGTATAATGGGCCCGCATTGTCCTCCATATAGTATAATGCACCCCCATAGTTCTCCATATAGTATAATGCATCCCCATAGTCCTCCATGACTCCATATAGTATAATGCACCCTCCTAGTACTCCATATAGTATAATACAACCCAGTAGTCCCTCAATATAGTATAATGGGCCCCAATAGTCCTCCATATAGTATATTGCACCCCCATTGTTCTCCTATATTATATTGCACATTACATAGTTTTCCATCAGTGTACTCACTGATTTAAAAAAAAGGGAAAAAAAGTACCGTATATACTCGCGTATAAGCCGAGTTTTTCAGTCCAAAATTGGGCTGAAAAGTCCCCCCCCTCGGTTTATACGCGAGTCACTGTATACTGTATACAGTGTATACAGTATACAGGCCCGTCACCATCAGTATACAGGCCCCCCCTTGCAGCACAAACCTGTAAAGGAAGGGATTAGTATACTTATCACTGTCCCGCTGCCGCTGTCCAGCCGCCGTCATAGCTCTCCTCCGTCTTCATCCGTCTTCTTCCGGCTTCCTCCGGTCGGCGCAGGCAATGACGTCATTGTTTGCGTGCCAGAGGAGGAAGCCGGAAGAAGACGGAAGACACTGGATGAAGACGGAGGAGCGCGATGACGGCGGTGGGACAGCGGCAGCGGGACAGTGATAAGTATACTAATCTCTTCCTTTACAGGTTTGTGCACCAAGGGGGGGCCCTGTATACTGATGGGGGGCTGTATACTACCTCTGGGGCTGCTGTATACTATCTCTGGGGCTGCTGTATACACCACTGGGACTGCTGTATATACCACTGGGGCTGCTGTATACTACCTCTGGGGCTGCTGTATACTACCTCTGGGGCTGCTGTCTACTACCTCTGGGGCTGCTGTCTACTACCACTGGGGCTGCTGTATACTACCTCTGGGGCTGCTGTATACTACCACTGGGGCTGCTGTATACTACTTCTAGGGCTGCTGTATACTACCACTGGGGCTGCTGTATACTACCACTGGGGCTGCTGTATACTACCACTGGGGCTGTATATACCTCTGGGGCTGCTGTATACTACTTCTAGGGCTGCTGTATACTACCACTGGGGCTGCTGTATACTACCACTGGGGCTGCTGTATACTACCACTGGGGCTGTATATACCTCTGGGGCTGCTGTATACTACCTCTGGGGCTGCTGTATACTACCACTGGGGCTGCTGTATACTACCACTGGGGCTGCTGTATACTACCACTGGGGCTGCTGTATACTACCACTGGGGCTGTATATACCTCTGGGGCTGCTGTATACTACCTCTGGGGCTGCTGTATACTACCTCTGGGGCTGCTGTATACTACCTCTGGGGCTGCTGTATACTACCACTGGGGATGTATATACCTCTGGGGCTGCTGTATACTATCTCTTGGGCTGCTGTATACTACCTCTGGGGCTGCTGTATACTACCTCTGGGGCTGCTGTATACTACCTCTGGGGCTGCTGTATATACCTCTGGGGCTGCTGTATACTACCTCTGGGGCTGCTGTATACTACCACTGGGGCTGTATATACCTCTGGGGCTGCTGTATACTACCACTGGTGCTGTATATACCTCTGGGGCTGCTGTATACTACCTCTGGGGCTGCTGTATACTACCACTGGGGCTGTATATACCTCTGGGGCTGCTGTATACTACCACTGGTGCTGTATATACCTCTGGGGCTGCTGTATACTAACCACTGGGGCTGCTGCTGTATATACCACTGGGGCTGCTGCTGTATAATACCACTGGGGCTGCTGTATACCCCCACTGCTGGGGGCTGTATACCTGTGCTGGGGTCCACCCTCGGCTTATACACGAGTCAATAGGTTTTCCCAGGTTTTGGGGGCAAAAGTAGGGGGTCGGCTTATACACGGGTCGGCTTATACACGAGTATATACGGTAAATACTCCAAATACAAAAACCATGGGAAGGTTGTTAGGCTGGTTTCACACTAGTGTTTGTGTCTGCATGCAGATGCAAACGTTGTGCAAATGCTGCCATACTGATGTGAATGCAGTGGAGATTCTCCGCATGCATTAACACAGTATAGTGGCGGTCAGCCAATCAGCTGTCTCAGCGGCCGGGAGGCGGGGATCAGCGGCGGAGATCTCCTCTCGGCGGCCGCCGCTAATCTCTCGAATAAGGAGATGTCGACGTGGGAGATTTAAACAGCTGTCAGATCAGCTGTCTCTTTAAATCTCACGTGCCGACGCCGCCGGGGGAAGATTAGCGGTGGCTGCCGGGAGATCAGCGGCTGCTTCAGCTGATCTCCTGGGGGCCACCGCTGATCTCCCGGGAGTTCAACAGCGGCCACCGGGAGAGATTTCAATGTGATCCACAGCTTTCTCCTGCGCTGTCATGCGGAGGACACTGCGGATCCATTGACTTCCATGCATTCTCTGTGCGCTTGCGGATGCTTGGTGATAAAACAAGCACCCACAAACGCACAAAAAATGCAACATGTTGCATTCGGAAGGTGCATAAACATAAATTATGCACATCCAAACTCAACTACAACCGAACGCAGCCAAGCTCAGGTACTATGCGTTTCCATGTTCAACATAGAATGCAGCGCCCATGTGTTTGGCTGTGTTTGGTATGTTGCGTTCAAAAACGCTAGTGTGGAACCAGCCTTAAAGGGAAACATACTGGTAGACCAAGGAAGACATTAAAGGGTCAAGACTGGAAACTTAAAGCAATATGTCTCTAAATCTGGATTTGCACAACAAAACGCCTATGTGAAGGCAGCCTTACAGGAACAGTGACTGCTGAAACCAGCAAGAGCTGTTTCTGACAGTGAGTACATTACACATTTGTTAGGAGCGGGCTAAAATGCGATTGCATTCCCTTGCGCTTTTTAAAAATACCCTTCAAATGCAAAATGTTGCATTTTTGTGCGTCTGAGGATGCTTGGTGTATACGCAAGCATTCTCAAGCACACAAATAATGCAAGCAGCTCAATGGAGCCGCACTGCCATATGGTGGCACCGCAGCCAAGCGGAATGTCTGGCCGTCCGGACCTCTCTTTCTCCTCACCTTTCTTCTTGCCGCTCCGGTCTCCTCCGGTCGCTCTGCACATATCAGCACAGTGATGACATCATGCCCCTCCATGCTGAGCTGCAGAATGCAGACAGCGGCAGAAGAGACTCTGGAGAAGAATGCTGCTGGCAAAGGTGGCTGGGACTATAGGAGCGGAATCCGCGGGGGGCTACCACTGGTACACATACCTCGTACACACTCGGCTCTGCTCCGTAAACCTCGTATGCACGCACGCGGCTCTGCTCCGTACACCTCGTATGCACGCACGCGGCTCTGCTCCGTACACCTCGTACGCACGCACGCGGCTCTGCTCCGTACACCTCGTACGCACGCACGCGGCTCTGCTCCGTACACCTCGTACGCACGCGGCTCTGCTCCGTACACCTCGTACTCACGCACGCGGCTCTGCTCCGTACACCTCGTACACACTCGGCTCTGCTCCGTACACCTCGTACACACACGGCTCTGCTCCGTACACCTCGTACACACACGGCTCTGCTCTGTACACCTCGTACACACTCGGCTCTGCTCCGTACACCTCGTACACACTCGGCT
Source organism: Allobates femoralis (assembly GCA_033576535.1). Taxonomy (NCBI): domain Eukaryota; kingdom Metazoa; phylum Chordata; class Amphibia; order Anura; family Aromobatidae; genus Allobates; species Allobates femoralis. Next base: position 45,599,163 of record JARQOC010000007.1, read on the forward strand.
CTGCTCCGTACACCTCGTACACACTCGGCTCTGCTCCGTACACCTCGTACACACTCGGCTCTGCTCTGTACACCTCGTACACACACGGCTCTGCTCCGTACACCTCGTACAGACACGGCTCTGCTCCGTACACCTCGTACAGACACGGCTCTGCTCCGTACACCTCGTACAGACACGGCTCTGCTCCGTACACCTCGTACAGACACGGCTCTGCTCCGTACACCTCGTACAGACACGGCTCTGCTCCGTACACCTCGTACACACTCGGCTCCTCTCCGTACACCTCGTACACACTCGGCTCCGCTCCGTACACCTCGTACACACTCGGCTCCGCTCCGTACACCTCGTACACACTCGGCTCCGCTCCGTACACCTCGTACACACTCGGCTCCGCTCCGTACACCTCGTACACACTCGGCTCCGCTCCGTACACCTCGTACACACTCGGCTCCGCTCCGTACACCTCGTACACACTCGGCTCAGCTCCGTACACCTCGTACACACTCGGCTCTGCTCCGTACACCTCGTACACACATGGCTCTGCTCCGTACACCTCGTACACACATGGCTCTGCTCCGTACAGCTCGTACACACATGGCTCTGCTCCGTACACCTCGTACACACATGGCTCTGCTCCGTACACCTCGTACACACATGGCTCTGCTCCGTACACCTCGTACACACATGGCTCTGCTCCGTACACCTAGTACCCACTCGGCTCCGCTCCATACACCTCGTACACACACGGCTCCGCTCCATGCACCTAGTACACACTCGCCTCTGCTACATTCACACTGTAAATCCCTCCTGACCCCACACATAACCTTCACCTAATTGCCATACACCTAGTACACACTCACCTCTGCTACATTCACACTGTAAATCCCTCCTGACCCCACACAAACTTCACCTTATTTGAGCATCATTGATGGCCAGCACAGTCCTGGATACAGAGGAGCTGATCATGTGACCCCTAACTCCTCCCCATCCATTGACATCATCACAGGTCCTGTAAGCACACTAGCACAGAGTGTGCAGCTCTGTCGGCTCCCGTGGAGGGGGGAGGAGGGAGGAGGAGGGAGACCCTCCGGTGCTGCAGGCAGCAGGAGCCTGAAAATGACCCCCCAGCTGCCCCCTGTATATGGCTCTGGCTGTGGGGGCAGTGCTCAGGGGCCCCTGAGGCTAGGGTCACACCTTGCATTGTGACCCTAGCCTTATGCAAGTATTGTATGTTGCAGCGCATAGCGTTTAATGCTATGTGCTGGAGGCAGCCCATAGAAACCCGACGTTTACCTTGACAACCAATGGTTGTCAATGTAAATATCGGGTTTCTATGGGCTCAGTTGCTGGCAGCGCATAGCGTTAAACGCTCTGCGCTGCAGCAGACAATACTTGCATAAGGCTAGGGTCACAATGCAAGTGTGACCCTAGCCTCAGGGGCCCGATGGGCCCCCTCCAAGCAGTCGGGCCCCGGCACTTGCCCGGGTACACCGGGTGCTGACGCTGGCCCTGGCAACAAGGGGAGGAGCCTCTACCTCAGGTCTCTCACACATAGCAATGGTGGGAGGAGCCTCTACATCAGGCCTCTCACATGGCAGTGGTGGGAGAAGCCTCTACCTCAGACCTCTCACACATATCAATGGTGGGAGTAGCCTCTACCTCAGGCCTCACACATAGCAATGGTGGGAGGAGCCTCTAACTCAGGCCTCACACATAGCAATGGTGGGAGGAGCCTCTAACTCAGGCCTCTCACACATGGCAACAAGGGGAGGAGCTTCTATCTCAGACCTCTCACACATAGCAATGGTCGCAGGAGACTTTACCTCAGGCCTCTCACACTTGGCAACAAGGGGAGTAGCCTCTACCTCAGGCTTCTCACACTTCCTGGAAATGGTTCACACAGGTTTAGTCAGTGTAGTCAGAAGAGAGGGAGGAAGCACTACTGCTCCCAGAATCTCCTCCCCAGTCCAGGTTGAGGGGGACATAATTTTCTCCATTTAATTACCTCCACACGAGTGAAGCATTTTATAGCAAGGAGTGATAAGGCTGAAGTGTGTCTCCTCCATGCTGGTTTTATATGGACTTCCAGTCATGCAATAGAGAACGGTAGTGCCAAAATCATGAGTAGCTCCATACCCCATCACCACGGGAAGGCGTGCCGTGTAGGTCCCTCCATCAGTATAGTACTACCTGGACTGTGTGTAAAATTACTTCCTATACCAAGTTAAGACACCTGTACTCCAGCTACTTGAGAGGCCATAAATCTGCTTGTTCCATGAGGAGAAATCACCTTCTTTCATACTCAAAATAAAGTGTATTTTACAGGGTGGGCCATTTATATGGATGCACCTAAATAAAATGGGAATGGTTGGTGATAGCAACTTCCTGTTTGTGACACATTAGTATATGGGAGGGGGAAAACTCTTCCAGATGGGTGGTGACCATGGCGGCCATTTTGAAGTTGGCCATTTTGGATCCAACTTTATTTTTTTTCAATGGGAAGAGAGTCATGTGACACATCAAACGTATTGAGAATTTCATAAGTAAAACAATGGTGTGCTTGGTTTTAATGTAACTTATTCTTTCATGAGTTATTTACAAGTTTATGACCACTTATAAAATGTGTTCAAAGTGCTGCCCGTTGTGTTGGATTGTCAATGCAGCCCTCTTCTCTCACTCTTGACACCCTGATAGCAACACTGCAGAAGAAATGCTAGCACAGGCTTCCAGTATTCATTGTTTCAGGTGCTGCACATCTCGTATCTTCACAGCATAGACAATTGCCTTCAGATGAGTGATGAGGCAAACTTTTTTGTGAATGGTGAAGTTAACAAACAAAACCCCCGTTATTGGTCTGGCACTAACCCACAGTGGATAGATCCCTCCAAGACTGTTGGAACACAAAGATTGATTGTATGGTGTGGTATATGGGGTACAGAGATAGTGGGGCCATTCTTCATCAATAGAAACCTCAATGCCACTGGATATTTGCACATTGTCTGAACGGTGATGCGTAATTCCAGCGGGAATAATGGGCTCCTATGGGAGAAAGCGCAGGTGCGTAAAGAATTGACATGGTCATTCTTTTTATGCTCGCACTTTCTCTCATAAAAGCGCAGTGTATATTTATGCAGCGTCTGAACGGCAAAAGTGAATTTACATTCACTTTACCGGCAGACGCACTAGCGCTTTTTTGAAAAGCATGAGCAAAAAAACGCATAGTGTTAACGTAGCCGAAGAGTGCTTTCACATCTGCGTATGGCAAATCCGGTAGAATTTCGCCTTTTTTGCAGAAAACTGATGTGTCACAGTTGCAGCAAGACTACGTGCTGTCTAATCCATTTGTATAGGAGTTCTGGACATGTGCAGTGACTTGAGTTTTCATCCAGATCTGGCAAGTCCGGCATTTCAATCTTGTCTTAAAACCGCAGTTAGGCTGCTTTCTCATCAGCGGTAATCGCTGTTCGCGGCAGTTGCGGTGAAAAAAACGCAACTGCCACGATTACCGCATAACGGCCGCGATCGTGGCACACTTGTGGCAAGCCCCATGCAATGTCTATGGGGCTTGCGGTAAGTTTGCGGCAGGTGCGGTTTCAGCACTTGCGGTATGCTTCGGTTTTTTTCGCGGCTGCACCTGCCTCAAGTGCCTCAAGTGCCGAAACCGCACTTGCCGCACCTGCCGCACACTTACTGCAAGCAACATAGACATTGTATGGGGCTTGCCGCAAGTGTGCCGTAATCGCGGCCGTTGCATTTTTTTCACCGCAACTGCCGCGATCAGCGTTTACCGCTGATGTGAAAGGGGCCTTAGCAGCAGTTTTTGTACGGTGCCAGAAGTGCTGGATTGTTTGGATCTGGATGAAAACATAAGTGCTGCACAGGTCCGGAAACTCCAATAGAAAATGCACTAAGCAGAATGCAATGTTGCCACAAGTGTGATGGATCAGTCTTGGTTTTTTTTTGCAAAAATGGCGGAATTCTGCCGGATTTGTAAAAACGCAGATCAGGCAAACCTGATGTCAAAAGTTCAGGTTTGCCTGATCTTCTGGAACTGATAAGAAACGCTGATTTGAAAGTAGCCTAATATTTCCAAGTTCACCTGGGTGTCTGGCTGCCTATAATTGCACAAACTTCATGGGCACTACAACATCTGCATTCAGACATCAAAACTACAGGAGACCCCGGGAGCTAATAAACAGCACCTGCACCCAGACATCTTCACTATAGGAGCACCACCTGGGGGGGGCGAGTCATATACAACACCTGCATCTAGACATCTTCACTACAGGAGCGCCACCTGGGGGGGGTCATACAACACCTGCATCCAGACATCTTCACTACAGGAGCGCCACCTGGGGGGTTCATACAACACCTGCATCCAGACATCTTCACTACAGGAGCGCCACCTGGGGGTCATATACTACAACTGCACCCAAACATCACCACTACTGGAGTGCCCCCAGGTGGTCATATACAACACTTGCACCCAGACATCACCACTACAGGAGCAAGTCCCGGGGGTCATGTACCATCTCTATACGTGCACCATCCCACTTTGACAATTGTTGTGAACACGAGGAAAGTGTTTAGGGGTTCAGCAACCCACTTCAGCCTCTGCAACATCTGGCGCCAAACCCGTGGCTCACCATATTTTAAGCGAAACCCAAGTGTGTTACACGCACAACTCTGCTGATACTGTATTACACTGTGTGTAAATTCTGCAGCAACTATGCAACCTATTAACATGCTAAGGAGCCCCGAGATGTTTCTGAGCTCAGTAGTTTCAGATTACCAAGAGAGGTCCGTATAAAGATTCACTGCCAGGAAACAGTGTGGATAGATAGGATTTGTAGCTCAAACTAATATGTGCAGCAATGGCCTTCAGAGGGCGCCACATACACAGCAATCACACTGACGACCTTCCCACACTGCAGGCAGGCACTCTCCATGCGAATACAAGTCACCCAGCACCCGCTGATACACGCAGAGGCTCTGTGTGCGCTCTCACTGCCTGTCAACGCTGAGAGGCGGCCATTTTTAAGAAGTCTCGATGTGTTGTGAGTGGAGGACTATATGCAGGGCAGGCTGAGCGCAGTGTGGCCTCTGCTGCAGAGTGTGTGTGCACAGGAGGGAATAACTGCTGCTGCTGCAGAGTGTGTGTGCACAGGAGGGAATAGCTACTGCTGCAGAGTGTGTGTGCACAGGAGGGAATAACTGCTGCTGCAGAGTGTGTGTGCACAGGAGGGAATAACTGCTGCTGCAGAGTGTGTGCACAGGAGGGAATAGCTACTGCTGCAGAGTGTGTGTGCACAGGAGGGAATAACTGCTGCTGCAGAGTGTGTGTGCACAGGAGGGAATAACTGCTGCTGCAGTGTGTGTGCACAGGAGGGAATAACTGCTGCTGCAGAGTGTGTGCACAGGAGGGAATAGCTACTGCTGCAGAGTGTGTGTGCACAGGAAGGAATAACTGCTGCTGCAGAGTGTGTGCACAGGAGGGAATAACTGCTGCTGCAGAGTGGGTGTGCACAGGAGGGAATAGCTGCTGCTGCAGAGTGTGTGTGCACAGGAGGGAATAACTGCTGCTGCAGAGTGTGTGTACACAGGAGGGAATAACTGCTGCTGCAGAGTGTGTGTGCACAGGAGGGAATAACTGCTGCTGCAGAGTGTGTGTGCACAGGAGGGAATAACTGCTGCTGCAGAGTGTGTGTGCACAGGAGGGAATAACTGCTGCTGCAGAGTGTGTGTGCACAGGAGGGAGGACCTGCTGCTGCAGAGTGTGTGTGCACAGGAGGGAGGACCTGCTGCTGCAGAGTGTGTGCGCACAGGAGGGAGGACCTTCTGCCAAGAGAGGAGCGCTCCTCATCTGCCGTTCTGTGCTGTCGACCAACGGGTAATGTTCACTAATTAGTTACTTCTTAATGTTGTTAAGGCTGGAAACACGCTGGCGAGTGCAAAAACGGTCCGATTGACCAAAAGTCGCATGACACTCTCGGATCCGTCAGTGTGGCTACCGTGTGTTGTCCGAGTGCAATCTGTATTTTTACTCAGCAGCTATTTACTGTATTAGCATTTAGTCTGCATTCACATGTTGGGTATTTTTGCGTGCGCTTTTCAAAATACGCGATATGCCTTTTGTCTGCCGGCAAAATAAATGGCAAAGTCAATTTCACGTACAGACACTGCATATTTTTACGCAGCGCTTTTATAGGAAAAAGCGCCTGTGTAAAAAGAATGACCGTGTCAATTCTTTACGCAGCAGCGCCGCCACTTTTTCCTATAAGGACGGGCGCTGCTGCATCTGATGTCACAGAGGGGGAGGAAAAATCCTGCTTCCTCCTCCCCACTATGACGTGTGACCGCCCCCATTAGATTCTGCAGTGTGTTAATATACACTGCAAAATCAAAGTTAAATAAAGGCTGAGGTATGAAAAATAATAAAGAATGAATATGTACCCTCCGACGGGTGTTCGGGAGCCGCAGCAGGAATTGACCTGCTAGGACCTGCCGTGATGTCCAAGGACGTTCTGGGCGCTGATTGGCCGCTTGTGGTCATGTGATATGAGCGAGTGGCCAATCAGCGCCCAGAGCTTACTCTGACATCACGACAGGTCCTGTTGTTCTGGTCCCCTGCCTGTCTCTCCGCGCCGGAGCGTACAAACAGCCGCCGGAGGGTAAGTATTTCATTCTTTTTTATTTTACATACATTTGCCTTTTTTCTGGTCATCATAATGGGAGACCCAGACAATGGGGTTTAGGGCTCTGCCCTCCGGAGGTCACACTAGGTACTACAAGTTTGTAGACACCGCCTCCTCCGCTTATAAACCCCCACCGTAGGAGACATCCTCAGTTTTAAACTTAGTGTGCTCGGAGGATCACGCTTTGCTTGCACTTCACTGCATTCTCACAACTTACGTGATGGCGTCTGAAGACAAGGTAAAAGGGTCCTATCGGGACCGGTGACGGCCTCCCCGCTCACCCTTAGTGGCACACGCAGGTGGAGGTACCGGAGGGCCTAGAGCCTGGACACTTCGTGTTCTCCCGGTACGCTGTCACACTCCTTTCCATCCCTCTCTGGGGGCTCTGGAGAGTGGGAGATGGGAGCCTTGCACAGCTCCGCTCCGTCCGAGGCCTCCCTAAATGGTGCTTACAGACCGGACTGGAGCCAGCCCAGTCTGAGGCCTCCCTAAATGGTGCTTACACTCCAGACTGGTGCTGCACCCCCGTCCGAGGCCTCCCTAAATGGTGCTTACATACCGGACAGGCACTGAGGCCCGTGCGTCTCCTGTGTGCCTGGGGGTAGTGTCGGACACTTTATGTGTCCTGACACTCAGACCGCGCGTACCCTCGGGTCCGCGGTTCTGTCGGTGTGCCCTGTGCTGGGGTCACCCTGGCTGACCGCCCTGTGTATCACAGGGGCTGCGGCTATGGACTGCAGGTGTTTGTATATACTGACAGTCTGTGTGTGTATGTTGTATTCTAGTCACCTCCATTACTGAGGCTGCCTGGAGGATGGGAAGCAGCCCTTGCGGTGACGTCACCGACGGGCGTGTGTGTGTGCTTCCCGCGTGTTCTCGGCGCCGCCCACGACTTTGCTCTCGGCGGCCATCTTCTCCCTCACTTCCCGGCTGGGATCTATCGGCAGCACGTGTCGGCACTTCAGGGGAGACCGGAACTCGCGGAGGTCACACACACACACACCGCTTCCTCCTACCTCTTTACTGCGGTCGGTAAGCCACCGGGGTTCCCGGTTTGTTTTGTGAACGGCAAATTGGCTTATATTCTCCCCACTGTGGCGATGTCTTCAGTTGGGAAGCATGCTGCTAAGGCGGCGGTGGTCACCATTACCTGTGCTACATGCAACGGGACACTGGTGGAGGGGTCCTGCAATAACTGTGGACGCCCAGAGACCCGGACTGCCACTACTGAGGCTGCAAATCCGGGATTATACCCTGAGGTTCAGGTGATCCCAGGGCCATGGGAAACGCAGAATAGGATCAATGAATCCCTGCTGTCCCAGATGTCCTCCATGTCGCAATCCCTGGAGGCACTTCATAGGAGACTGGAAAACCCAGCTACTCCTCCCAGTTACCCCCGGGTGTCTCTTACTTCTACTGTGAGACCCTCTAAGCGAGCTCGTCGTGAGGAGTCACCCGAGCTCCAGGCTCTCTCTGAGGAGGAGCGTTCCTCTGATGGTGAGGAAGATGATGGGGGTTCTACTCTCGGGTCTGTGTCTGAACCTCCAGATGGGGTGGAGGATCTGGTGTCCTCCATCAATGAGACATTGCGTCTTGTCACTCCTCCTGAGGAGGTGACTGTACACCCCAAGGAGGTCTATCAATGGCTGCGGCCGGAGGCCAGACCAAGTGGATCCTTCATGGACCACACTAATTTTGGAAGGGTGATTAGAGCACCCAGGTTACATCCTGGGCGGCGTTATGTCCGTAAACCCAAGGACAATCGCTTTCCCTTTCCCCAGGAGGTGCTTCAGGAAGGGTCGCAGTCTCCAAAGGTGGACGCTTCCATGACCAGGATTGCTGCACGCTCCTTGTTTTCTGCCTCTGATAGCTCCTCATTGAAGGATGCTACTGATAGACAGGTCGAGCAACTCGCCAAGTCTTCCTATGAGGCTGTGGGGTCTTCCTTTGCCCCTAATTTTGCCGCGGTCTGGACCCTACAAGCGATTACCACCTGCTTGGATGGTATCGCTGAACTAGCTAGGTCCAGTCCAGAGGTCCTGGCATTTACCGACAGAGCAAGGGCTTATGCGGATTACGCCAGGACGGCAACTTTGGAAACTGCCACTCGCTCTGCTGTGGCCTCCGCCAATGCAATTGCGATCCGCAGGCTGTTGTGGCTGCGTCTTTGGGACTCAGACACCACATCTAAGAAGATTTTGCAGAATCTTCCATTCGCTGGTGACAGGCTTTTTGGCACTGAGCTGGACAAGTTGATAAAGGATTCTGCTGAGTCTAAGATCCCGCAGAATAAGCCTAAGCCACGGTACACCGTGAAAAGGAACCCTAAGCAGTGGTCCTTTCGCTCCAGCTCACAGTCATCAACGACGTCCGCTCGCTCGGACCGAGGGGGCAAGCCTGCTACTCAGTGGCGTTCCAAGAGTCGTCAGAAGAAGCCGGCGGGGGCAGCGGCTGCCACCCCCAAGCCCGCCTCGACATGACTCGCTCTCTCGTCCTGCCTCCCCACAGGTGGGGGGACGCCTGTCTCGATTTCAGGACAGGTGGCTCCTTCACGTTCAAGACCAGTGGGTTCGAGACGTAGTCTCAAGAGGTTACAGGATAGAGCTGACGTCAAAACCAATACCCCGATTCCATCGGTCGGTTCCATCTCCAGAAAAGGCTCAGGCTTTTCACCTGGTGTTGGAGGGACTCCGCAGAGACGGAGTGGTGGTCCCAGTGCCCACGGAAGAGAGGTTCAGGGGTTTTTACTCCAACCTCTTTATTGTCCCAAAGAAGGACGGCTCTTTTCGCCCGGTTTTGGACCTCAAGTTGTTCAACCGTCACGTGTTGGTTCGGAAGTTCCGCATGGAATCCCTGCGCTCCGTGATCGCGGCTGTGTCGCAGGGAGACTTCCTAGCGTCCATCGATATCAGGGACGCTTACCTTCACGTGCCCATTGCACCAGCTCATCAGCGCTGGTTGAGATTCGCAGTGGGGGAAGAGCACTTCCAATTTGTGGCACTGCCATTCGGGCTAGCCTCGGCACCGCGGGTGTTCACAAAGGTGATGGCCTCCATGATGGCTCTCCTGCATGTGCAGGGACACGCCGTCATACCCTATTTGGACGACCTGCTGGTCAGGGCGCCATCGGAAGACCTTTGTCGGGTGAGCCTGGAGGCGACCATGAAGTCTCTGGAACAGTTCGGGTGGCTTCTCAACATTCAAAAGTCGACCCTGGTTCCGACCCAGTCATTGACGTATCTGGGCATGGACTTCCAAACGGACTCAGCCCTGGTGTCCCTACCTCAAGCCAAACAGCTAGCGATCCACTCAGGAGTGCAGAATGTCCTCCTGTCACCACAATCAACCCTACGGGTATTGATGAGACTGGTGGGACGCATGGTAGCGGCGATAGAGGCGGTGCCGTTCGCACAGTTTCGCCTCCGTCCTCTCCAGCTGGAGATTCTTCGCAGATGGGACAAGAGGACGATCTCGCTGAATCGGCTGGTGACACTGTCACAACCGACCAGGGACTCCCTACAGTGGTGGCTCCAGCCACGTCACCTGTCACGAGGCCGGTCCTTCCTAAAACCGTCATGGTTAGTGGTGACCACAGACGCCAGTCTGAAGGGCTGGGGTGCGGTGTTCTTGCACCACAGGGCTCAAGGCCTCTGGACTCAGTCGGAGTCGGCATTGCAGATCAACGTGCTGGAGATCAAGGCGGTCTATCTGGCGCTCCTGGCGTTTCAGAAATTCCTGTCAGGACACCCCATTCGGGTGCAGTCCGACAATGCGACGGCCGTCGCCTACATAAATCATCAGGGAGGGACCAGAAGTGCTCAGGCCCTCGCCGAAGTCCACCGCATTCTAGCTTGGGTGGAGGAAAACGGCTGCCTGATCTCCGCAGTTCACATCCCAGGGGTCGAGAACTGGGAGGCCGACTACCTGAGCCGACAGGGGATGGACTCCGGAGAGTGGTCTCTACATCCAGACGTCTTCCGGGACATCTGCGGCAGATGGGGCACTCCGGACGTGGATCTGATGGCCTCACCGCTGAATCATCAGGTGCCCCAATACATGGCAAGATCGTGGGATCCTCAGTCTCTGGCGGCGGATGCCCTGATCCTGAGTTGGTCCAGCTTCCAGCTGCCATATGTGTTCCCGCCTCTGGCTCTGATTCCCAGGGTCCTGTGGAAAATCAGGATGGAATGCAGAGTAGCCATTCTAGTGGCTCCAGATTGGCCCAGGAGGTCCTGGTACCCGGACCTGTGGCAACTGTCAGGCGGACACCGGTGGGCTCTTCCAGAACGCGCAGATCTACTCGCGCAAGGCCCATTCTTCCACCTCAATTCCAGGGCCCTCAGATTGACTGCATGGCTCTTGAGGCCTGGCTGCTGACATCCAGAGGCTTCTCTCCTACCGTGGTTGCCACTATGAATAGGGCTAGGAAACCTGTTTCCAGGAAGATATACCACAGAACGTGGAAAATCTTTTTCTCCTGGTGTGCCTCTGGTGGACGCTCACCGTGGCCATTGTCCATCCCGACATTGTTGGCCTTCCTACAGTCGGGGTTGGAGTTGGGATTATCCCTTGGCTCTCTGAAGGGTCAAGTATCAGCACTTTCAGTGCTGTTTGACAGGCGCTTGGCGCTCCTCCCGAAGGTCCGTCAATTTCTGCATGGGGTATCTCGGGTGGTTCCGCCTTACAGGCGACCTCTGGACCCTTGGGACCTCAACATGGTCCTGGCGGCATTGCAGAAACCGCCGTTTGAGCCACTGAGAGACATCTCTCTCTCTCGTCTGTCCCAGAAAGTGGTCTTTCTGGTGGCAATTACGTCTCTGAGAAGGGTCTCAGAATTGGCTGCACTTTCGTGCAAGTCACCCTTTCTGGTGGTTCACCAAGACAAGGTGGTGTTGCGCCCACGGCCAGAGTTCTTGCCGAAGGTGGTTTCAACGTTTCACCTAAACCAGGAGATTGTTCTCCCATCATTTTGCCCCGCTCCCGTTCATCAGGTTGAGCGCGACCTCCATACTCTGGATCTCGTGAGGGCTGTACGCATTTATGTGTCCAGGACCGCCTCCTTTAGGAGTTCGGATTCCTTATTTGTCCTCACGATGGGTCGCTGTAAGGGGTCCGCGGCTTCGAAGTCGACCTTGGCCAGATGGATCAAGGCTCCCATTCAGGAGGCTTACCGGTCTTCTGGTTTGCCTCTCCCGGTGGGTTTGAAGGCACACTCTACTAGAGCTGTAGGTGCCTCCTGGGCCTTGCGACATAGAGCGTCTGCTCTACAGGTGTGTCAGGCGGCCACTTGGTCCAGCCTGCACACTTTCTCTAAGCACTATATGGTGCATGCCCATGCCTCTGCGGATGCAAGTTTGGGCAGGCGGGTTCTCCAGGCGGCGGTTGCCCACCTTTAAAGGGAACCATGTGTTATCCGTCTTGTTGAGGAACTCTTCCCGCCCTGGGGTATTGCTTTAGGACATCCCCATTGTCTGGGTCTCCCATTATGATGACCAGAAAAAAGAGAATTTTGTTTACGTACCGTAAATTCTTTTTTCTTTAATCATCAATGGGAGACCCAGCACCCACCCAGTTGTTCCGTTGCATGTTTTGCATTTGATCTGTTCTCTGTTGAGACAGTGTTTCCGGGTTGTTACACCGTCTGTGCACGGCATTCTTCCCGATGTTTCGGGTGTGGTTTATTTTCTCCTCGCAGCTTATGGACTAAACTGAGGATGTCTCCTACGGTGGGGGTTTATAAGCGGAGGAGGCGGTGTCTACAAACTTGTAGTACCTAGTGTGCCCTCCGGAGGGCAGAGCCCTAAACCCCATTGTCTGGGTCTCCCATTGATGATTAAAGAAAAAAGAATTTACGGTACGTAAACAAAATTCTCTTTATTTTGTTTAGATTTCGCAGAGTATATTAATACACGGCGAAATTTAATGGGGGCGGTCACACAGGGGAGGAGGAACCAGGATTATTCCTCCCCCTCTGTGACATCACCTGAGCTTTATGGGCAGAAGAAGGCGCGGTGTGTGAAAGCACCCAAGTAATTTGTTGTGCTTTTTTGCGCAGCCGAAAAATGCGGCAAAAAGCACAACAAAATATGCAAATGTGTGAACGTAGCCTTACAGTAGCATTATTTTTACAGTTGTCTGAGCTACAGAATGATAATGGTCTGAGTTTGGTACGTCTTTTTTGTCGGACCCATAGACTTGCATTGGCGAGTCTCGTCTGACACTCGCATACAATCGCAGCATGTTGCGACTGACTCGTCATCCGTGAATCGGACAAGAAAAAAATATCCAACACTCAGAAATGTGTTCTCGGACATTGACTAACATTGGTCCGACTGCAATGAGATGTTTGCTCGCATTGCAGTCGTCCGAGTTTCATGCCAGTGTGCCCGAGCCCTAAATCACAAAATTGTTGTATCCTGCTCTGATAGACTAATATTTCATCTACTAATAAAAAACCCAAACCATAAACAAGTGTTTTAAAGGAACATATATATATATATATATATATATATATATATATATATATATATATATATATATATATATATATATATATATATATATATATATATAATGTCCAACAATTTCTACCATGTGTTTTTTATATCTACAGTCAAATGAAAAAGTTTGGGCACCCCTTTTCATCTTACTCTTCTTTTTTTTTTTTTTTTTTTTTTTTCTTTTTTATAAATTGTTTTTTTGCAATAGCTATCTCAGTGTGATATATGTAATAACTGATGGACACAGTAATATTTCAGAATTTAAATGAGGTTTATTGTACTAACCGAAAATGTGAAATATACATTATTTCAAAATTTGACAGGTGCAAAAGTATGGGCACCCTTCTGATTTTCATGATTTGAATTCTCCTAACTACTTTTTACTGACTTACTGAAGCACTAAATTAGTTTGGTAACCTCATTGAGCTTTGTACTTCATAGCCCGGTGTATCCAGTCATGAGAAAAGCTATTTCAGGTGTCCACTTGCAAGTTGTTCTCCTAGTTGCATCTTCTCTGAGGAGTGGCATCATGGGCTCCTCAAAACAGCTCTCAAATGATCTGAAAAAAAAAAGATTGTTCAACATAGTTGTTCAGGGGAAGGAAACAAAAAGTTGTCTCAGATTTAACCTGTCAGTTTCCACTGTGAGGAACATAGTAAGAAAATGGAAAACCACAGGGACAGTTCTTGTAAAGGCCAGAAGTGGCAGGCCAACAAAAATATCAGAAAGGCAGAGAAGAATGGTGAGAACAGTCAAGAACAATCCACAGACCACCTCCAAAGACCTGCAGCATCATCTTGCTGCAGATGGTGTCACTGTGCATCGGTTAACAATACAGCGCACACTGCACAAGGAGAAGCTGTATGAGAGAGTGATGCGAAAGAAGCCGTTTCTGCATCCATGCCATAAACAGAGTCACCTGAGGTATGCAAAAGCACATTTGGACAAGCCAGTTTCATTTTGGAAGAAGGTCCTGTGGACTGATGAAACAAAGATTGAGTTGTTTGGTCATACAACAAGGCGTTATGCCTGCCGCCACAAAAACACAGCATTCCAAGAAAAACACTTGCTACCGACTGTCAAACTTGGTGGAGGGTACATCATGCAGGCTGTCCATGCTCGGCGACCATCAAACTTAACTGAACTGGAATTGTTTTGTAAAGCGGAATGGTCAAAAATACCTTCATCCAGGATCCAGGAACTCATTAACAGCTACAAGAAGCGACTAGAGGCTGTTATTTTTGCAAAAGGTGGATCTACTAAATATTAATGTCACTTTTCTGTTGAGGTGCCCATACTTTTGCACCTGTCAATCTTTGAAATAATGCATATTTCACATTTTTGGTTAGTACAATAAACCTCATTTAAATCCTGAAATATTACTATTTTGTGATACTGATTGGGGGTAGCTGAGACCCTAGAGATTATGATTCTGGAGTTTTATTACCAGTACTGATCACGTGATCGCCCCCCCCCCCCCTTCTTGTTTTCAATATGTCGCCGTGTGCAGCATGCTCCAGAAAAACCCTGTCCCCACGTCCCCACCCTCCGATCTGCTCCCCCACCTTCTGATCTGCCTGCCACAACCCTCGAGCTACCCACCACCCTCCTGTCTGTGACCTGTTACCTCTGGTCCTGCTATCCTGCCTCCGGTCCCGCGCTTCTCCTCCTGTCGGTGCGACTTCCTTTAGGAAGATAGAGCCAGCACCTTTGCATCTTCTTCCAGGATGGCCACCTGCAGAGACACCTCTGCCCTGCCAATGAGTTCATGATCGAGCATGATCTTCTGTTCACACAGGGATCAACTGTGATCTCATGGTGATCTGCTTTAGAGAGCATTTTGCATTCACAGTTAACCCCTGTGTGACCTGAGCATTCTGACCTGTCATTTCCCTCTGAACAGGGTGCCTGCTCTTATAGCATATGGGGGTAATCTCCTATATGCCCAATTTAAAACCTCACATAAGAGAAACTGCTAACTGAGAAAATAAACAGGTCTGGTCCATTATCCTTCACTAGCAGCCATTTTCTAGTAGGATATTTAGTGATAGCAGTTTATTTTCCATGTCCGGCCTCCACCTCTGAGATTCTATTGAGGTTATACCAGGTTTAGGATACGAGGACCTGTCATCCATTTCCATTAGTAACAGCTGATCGTCACATCATTAGGAGACACGTCGTGCGGTAGGAGATTGTCCAAACATAGCAGTGCTTTAATTTGAGTTTAATAATTTTTGTACACTTTGCTTTCTCAGCTCTTACATAAATAATCCAATTACCTACAGCTCGCTTAATATGGACAGGCATGAAGGAGACTCCCCTGCTGAAGAGCCCAAGAAAAATCTCCCAGAGGACAGTAAAGTAAAAAGACGAACCAAGAAAGCAGGTATGGGGGCTTATTATGTGATCACCGGTATATCAGGGGTACACTGACACCAAGGGCAAAAGACTACTGTAGTTGTATCTACTCTTCTCCAACATGGAAGTAGTGGGGAAATAATCTAATATTTGTGTCTAAGTAATATAAAGGATATAAGGATACATCCTCATGTTATTTGTATGTAAAATCTTGAAAAAAAAAAGATTGTTTTTGCAAAAAATGATATTCTCTTTAAATTTTTTACTCAGAAAATGTAAAATCAGAGCTTTACAAGAAGCCAAAAACAAAGACTAGAGACACTATAAGCAAATCTCAGATGCAGAATACAGAATTTATACCAAAGGATAGGAAAACGGAAAAAGGTAAGTGCTACTGACAGGTTCATAACTCACATTAACCAGTGCCAACTCAAGATCAGTGGTAGTCGGCTCTGAGCAGTGGCTACAGAGATGACTAATATATGGTGGGGCGTAAATACCGTTGGTCGTGGGAGGGTACAGGGGCCCGCCAACCCCAGTGACTGCTTCAGGATGCCAAGAACGCAGATCCAGCGGAAAGGCATCACGGTGCATAGGCCCATCCCTGCACTGAGATAATAACTGTCGACGCAGTGGCTGGGAGCTGACGTCGGAGGTGCAGCGACAGGGGGCGACCACATGACAGTGACGTCATCCGTCTTGGCGCGGAGTCGGATGTCAGTAACCGGGCTATGTGCTGGCTACAGAGGACGACAAGGAATGGAGGAAAGGTGAGTAGATTGTTTGTTTTTAATTATGCTTTAGAGACAGATCAGGACACATATAATAGGATTGGGACCATGTAAATTAAGACGGAGACATACAGTTATCATCAAAAAGTTAATTTTTTTTTCAGTAATTCAATACAAAAAGTGAAAATATATTATATAGAGTCATTAAAAACAGAGTGATCTATTTCAAGTGTTTATTTCTGTAAATGTTGATGATTATGGCTTGCAGCCAATGATAACCCAAAGGTCATTATCTCAGAAAATTAAAGTAGGGAGAATGAAGGTTTAAAAACCATGCTGTCGTATTCTACAAGACATGAAAGGGTGAATATAATATTGATTTATTAGTCAGCGTGTTTCAGGACCCCTTGAAATGACCTGAAACATGGCAATATATTGATTAGTCCTGAGGAAGGGGCCAGGGAGCCCTGAAACGCGTTGACCAATAAATCAATATTCACCCTTTGATGTCTCGTGGAATACGGCAGCACGATTTCTCCTTCGCCTCATTGGGGGACACAGGACCGTGGGTGTTATGCTGCTGTCCACTAGGAGGCGACACTAAGCAGAATCTGCAAAAGAGTTATAGACTCCTCCTCTGCAGCATATACAGCCTAGAGCAGGAAGTGCTTCTCCAGTTTTTGCTTGGTGTCGAAGGAGGCACACGACCATTTTTACTCTCTATTTTTTCTCATCCTTTTTTCTTCCAATGAAGAAAAGTGGGTCCGGTGTGACCCCCGGCATGCTCCTTCCTCGGCCACCCACTGTTGGGGCGCTGGGTTGAAGTTGAGAATCCTTACATATGCCGTACTCCTTTCTCAGCCTCCCACTGTTGGGTTGCTGGGTTAAAGTTGAGACAGCCCAGCATAACATCCACCTTCCTCACTCCCTCGGGGTCCTGAGTTGAAGCCAGAGCTGGACTACCTGCCAGATGACGTCCCCCCTAATCACCCTCTGGGTGCTTAGGCTGAGGCACCACAGGTATCAGCAGCACATGCTGCATTCTGGGCTGGGACTCTGGATGGATGCCTGCAGGAGCGCAGGCTCAGAGATGACCCCCTAATCATCCTATGGGCCATTAGGTTGGGGCACCACAAGTACCAGCAGCACATGCTGCACTCTGGCCTGGGCCTCTAGATGGATGCCTGCAGAAGCACAGGCTCAGATACGACCCCCTAATCACCCTATGGGTCATTAGGCTGTGGGACCACAAGTGCCAGCAGCACATGCTGCATTCTGGCCTAGGCCTCTAGCTGCAGACAGGCGCAGAGACGAACCCCTAATCTCCCATCTGGAGCATATCACCCTGTGGGCATTATGCTGAGGCACCTGGCTGCCTGCAGGAGCGCAGGCTCACAAGTGCAGATGCACTTATCTTCCCCAGGATCCCGGTGGGGTCCGGATTCAGCCCCACTCAGTCCTGCACTTCCTTCCATAGGACCCCATTCTCCCTGCAGCTCCCACAGTCAAGGCAGGGGGAAGAGGTACCCAGCTCCCCCCCAAGCTGCCCCTGCAAGGCAGGCAGCAATGTACCTGGGGTGGCAGGGATCCTCCATGGCGGCGGCTCCGGATGCTTTCCGGACCTCCGCGCCGACCCCCCCGCCATTTGCGGGGCCTCAATTCACGCTAGGCCCCGGCTTCAGGCCTAGCGTGGAAGACGCCGCCTATCCCTGCCCACCGCCCACCCTCCGGATAGCGTCAAATGACGCGGCGCCGCATCACAGAGAGGGGCGGGAAGTCCCTTTGGGCGCTTGTATTGCGCGCTCATTCAGGTTCCCGCCCCCTCCTTCTCCCTCTGGCGCGCCAAAACGGCTCTGGGCGCCATTATAGGCGTAAACACTGTGCAGCACAGCGGCCACATAAGGCTATGGGGGCATATACAGAACAGCAGGGATGGTTTCCCTGCAGCAGCTCTCTCCCCCCCCTGCACACCAGGTGTGACAGGCTGTGGGGCAGATGCAGGACTGCCAGCAGGGATATAGTTCCCTGCTGCAGTTTCCTCTCCCCCTGTACATCATGTCTGTGCCATGTGTGATACCTCCCTCCGGACTCCATAAGTATAGAGGGCCAGTACAGAAAGTGGGCAAACTGTCATATTCTGTCCTGAAATACTCTGTGCTGCTGTGAATACAATTAACTGCTGCAGCACAGCACTACCCTCACTGACATCACAATAAGTGTACCGTGCCCTACAAGATCTCTCCTGACATACTCTGTGCTGCTGTAAACCTTTTTTTCAGCAGCTGTACATAATGTCAGTGAAGAAATTAGGCATCAGCATATTCTCAGTACGCACAGGGGACACGTGATCCACCAATGCCCTATGAATGTAATGTGTTTAGTCTGTGTCGTTACAGTGCCACGGCTTCGCCTATGTTCGTCTGACGTTTTACCTCTTATGCCTCTCACCCAGCGAGCAGAGTTCCTCTGCCTAGTGTGGGTGACACTCTAATAGGCACAGCCTGGCTTTCCTTACACCGGGTCAGCCACTGATGCCAGTACCTATCAGAGCACATAATGCTACATCTAGATAGACAGTTGTTACGTCTGCGACTGTCGCAGTTTATGGAGACTAGCATGCACCAGGATGATGGCTCCGACGTCTGATAGTTTTTCGCAATCCAACCCCAGACTCGGACCTTCATGCATCTCTAAATCAACGTTCCATCTCACAGGAAGCTAAATGTCGATACTTCGAACATTCATCTGTGTCTCAAAGGACACAAGACCGTACCCATGGGACCTTCAGGGCCCCGCTTTCCATACGGGAGTTTTATTGGGTTGCGTTTCCGTGGCAGGGTTCGTACGGTACCCTATCGGACGACAAGGTTCCTGTAGGGACACAGCTCTGCTGAACAGAACACTACAGCAGGCCTCAGAGTCCGCTACCATACCTTGGGAATGCCAATCGCACAGCACCAAACGGTGCCTCACTCGCCGTCGGCAATCCAGATTCCAACCTTTTCGGAATTCATTTAGCGGATCATCGTCTAGATCGACACAAACTCGATCAACGCACATATAGCGCTCACAGACAACCCTCCAAATTAAAGCTCCCGTTAAATTCAGAGACTCATTATGCCTGTGTTACATGCAGAACGTGTTAAAAGGTTCTATGCCGGTGCCACATGCAAAGCGAGGTTTTTAAAGGCTCTACTCCAATTCCCTTGTAGTCCATAAACAAGAACGTGCAGTACGTCCTGTGCTAGACTGACACAGCTAGACAAACATACCTGGGACAGTTTTTTTTCCGCACGGATCCTCTCCGCTCCATAATGATAATTTATTAGGGAACACGGAAAATACCTTGCATCCTTAGATATACAGGATGAATACCTGCATGTTCCTCTTGCAGCCACGTATCATATTTACAATTTACAAAGATGATTCCTAATTGTGGCGTTTCCGTGCACACTTGTTACAGTTCCCTAACTGGTCACAAAGGTTATGGCAGTTGTCTGGTTTTCCTGCGTTCCAGGGACGAGGTCTCTCTTCCACACCTGGACGTTTACTTCTCAACACACGACTTTCACGGATTGAGAACGCAGCGTCTCTATTACGAGGAACACTTTCTTAAGACTTGGTTGGCTGGGCATCCTCCACAAGTCTACCCCAGTTTTCGGAATACAGTTCAATACATTTGAAGTTCCGGTCAAACTTTTTCTGAGACTAGACATAGGCACTTCAACTAGAGGTCCGCACTCTCCTTCAACGGTTTCCTCAGCCTGTCGGACCTGAATTGAGGGTCAGAAGCAGGACGGCGGCAGCACTGGTGGTTATTCCTTGACGCAGCTGCTCCTCAAGACTTCCCAGTTCTCCATGCTCACGTCATGAGATACCATTGTACGATCACCTCAGGAGGTGTCTCCTTCCAGTACCAGCCATGTAGTATCTCCTGTGGTGGCTCAGCCACTCACTAGTACACAGGGGAAGTATTTTCTTCTGCCAAGTTGACGTGCACTGTACCTACATCTCAACAGTAGGAACAAATGGTCCTGTTTGGAATCAACGATACTCATCGTCCCAACACTGCAGACCTGATCCCCTCTTCTGGCGGACTGCCATGTCAGAAGGCAGTCTGACAATGCCACGGCTGTGGCATATGTTCACTCACTAGAGCAAATCCCGCAGTTCCCAGCCAATAAAGGAAGTTTACCACATTCTTCAATAGGCGGAATTCTCAAACTCTGTACTCTTAGCTGTCATTCTACCGCTTGTAGATGCCGAGAGATTACCTCAGATTAGGGTTCCTACATCCAGATGTTTTTAAACAACTCTGACATCACTGGAGAACTCCAGAAGTACCAGTAATGGTGTCACACCTCATTACCAAGGTGCCTAGCTTCATAGCCAGGTCCCACGACCCACAGTCATGGACGGCGGGAGGTCTGATATTGGACTGAACCCAATTCCAATTCCACTACATTTTCCTCAGGCTACCACTATCCCAGGGTAGTGAAGATAATCAATCTGGACTGTCAGCAAATCATCCTTGTGAACACACACACACTGACCCAAGCGCGCTTAGTATGCCGATCTCGTCCACTTCATAGCAGAAGTGCCATGCGGCCTACTGGATCGTCCAGACCTGATCTCTCAAGGCCGTCTTATCATCATAGTTCATCGACTCTAAATTCAACGACGTGACCCTGGAGACCCGGGTGTTCACATAATGTTGTCGCGACTTCAGTCAAGGCGCGGACGCCGGTTTCAGAAGAGTTATCCCATCAACATGGAAGGCCATTTTCTTTTCTTCTCGTGGGCTTTCACCTTAGCACTGGTCCCTCTCAAGGGGTCCCAGTTTCATCCAATCGCATCTACACTCACGCCTGTCCTTAGGTCCTCTCTAACGACAAGCTTCAACCCCTTTTTCATTCCTTCTCGGCACCATCTTACTGCCAGACCTCAAGTCTGCCGACTTGTTCCTCCCTCTCAAAGTTTTTTAGACCCGGGGGTCTTGTCCCTCGTCCTCGCGGCTTTACGCTAACCACATTTTAAGCCATGATGAAAAATCCCCTTTGTCTTCTCACACAGGGAGTGGTTTTCTGGATAGCAATTACCTCTCTCCGCAGAGTTTTTGAATTTGTAGCGTTTTCATGTAAACCGCCTTTTGTTTTTTTTCTGGTCTCCACCCAGGCAAGGTTGTCCTAAGTCCGGTTAGTTTTTTCCCTTAAGATGGTGGTGTCTTTTGTTGCCCGCCTACCATAAGATATATTTCTGACGGCGCTAAGCCACATGCCAGCTCATCGGGACAAGAAAGCTCTACATTACTGGGCCTTGGTCAGAACCCTACGCATGTACGCGCCCAGGACAAGTTTCCTTTTACAAAAAAAAACAAAAAAAAAACCTCTCTTTCCTTCTTCCAGAAGGATAAACACAGCAGACAGGCCGGGCTCTACACATACCCAATCAGATGGCTGGGTGCTTATTGCATTATTTAAAAAAAAAAAAAAAAAAAAAAAGGAATTAAATGAATAAGTATTACTGAATACTTTATATCATTAATGATATTATTACTCTTATTATTATTTATTTAGGTAGCACCTTTCATCCATGGTGCTGTATCTTTTCCAGCCACGGACACAGCACATTCTCCATGACCGTGGGGGTCTCATAGGCTACCGTGCTATTAGGCACCAGGAGTTAGCACAACCAGTGTGTAAGGCAGCCGCTCGGCCAGCATGCACATGCTTACCAAACGTTTTACGTTCTCACTCAGTCCTCGGCAAATGCAAGTCTGGGAAGCCGTACCCTCCAGGCGGCAGTAGCCCACCTGTAGGTGCATTGTTGTTTTTATTCAGTAGTGATTTCCATTGCTGTTCCCACCCAGGGACTGCTTTAGGACGTCCCACGGTCCTGTGTCCCCCAATGAGGCGAAGGAGAAAAGGAGAATTTTGTGCACTTACCGTAAATTCCTTTTCTCTTAGCCTCTAATTGGGGGACACAGCACCCACCCTGTTACCCGTTTCGGGCCGTTACTAGGTTCTCATCTTACTCCTGAGAGGTTATATAGTTGCCTGTTTATTTTCCAGCCCTGCTTATAGTTATTACATAATTGCCTGTTCGGTTACAGGTTTTACCTTACTGTTATTATGTGGCTGCCTGTTTACTTAACAGGCCTTATTTTACTGTGATTCTTGTCATTCTTCTGTTCATTCTCCTACTGCTTTAGCACAAAACTGGAGAAGCACTTCCTGCTCTAGGCTGTATATGCTGCAGAGGAGGAGTCTATAACTCTTTTGCAGATTCTGCTTAGTGTTTCCTCCTAGTGGACAGCAGCATAACACCCACGGTCCTGTGTCCCCCAATTAGAGGCTAAGAGAAAAGGAATTTACGGTGAGTACACAAAATTCTCCTTTTTTAACCCTTCATCCTCTCTATTCTATATACATTATGCTGGGGACTGCAGCAGCTGTTATATGCTTTTATAGTGGTCGGGACTCTCATAACCACACAAGGTGATGCTCTGGTATCTATTTAGGTCATATTTTATCTCTCAGACCCTTCATCCTCCCTACTTTAATTTTCTGAAATAATGACCTTTGGGTTTTCATTGGCTGTAAGCCATAATCATCAATATTAACAGAAATAAACACTTGAAATTGATCACTCTGCTTGTAATGACTCTATATAATATATGTGTTTCACTTTATGTATTGCATTACTGAAATAAATTAACTTTTTGATGATATTATAATTTATTGAGATGCACCTGTATATACCAGGATGGGGACATACATGCCAGGATGGGGAACATATACCATGATGGAGATATGTACTAGGGAGGAGGACACATATACCAGGATATAGTCAGTTTTATGGAACAAAAGCACTCTCAGTAAGCTGTTTTGCTAGTGAAAATTCGTGATGTTTTTTATTGGTGCTGTACACAATAGTTATGCGACCTGGATTTCAGGTCCAGGTCGCATAACTATTGTGTACAGCACCAATAAAAAACATCACGAATTTTCACTAGCAAAACAGCTTACTGAGAGTGCTTTTGTTCCATAAAACTGACTATATTCTAGGTCTTTGATGACCCTTACAAATAGCACCTCCATCTCATACAAAGAGTGCACGCCAATTAACCATTACATGAAACATATACCAGGATGGCCCCATGTATAGCTGGACGGGGGACATTTAAACCAGGATGGGGATAGACGTGTATAACAGGATGGAGGACAGTAATACATAAACTTTCCTTGGCATGGAGGTCCCATGCAGGTCACGGCTCTGGTACTGTCACCTTCTGAAATGACTGTTTTAGTTGCATTAGTAGGTTTAGAGACACGTTGTCATTGCAGCGTTCCTCATAGGTGATGCCACGCTGGCCCCACTAATTGGAAAAGGTGCATGGAATGCTGGCAGGAGTAGGAGATCGCAGGGCTCAGAGTAGGGTTGAGCAAAAAGATTCACATGACCCTAGTCCAGTGGCTGTGTTGAGTTCTCCAAATCTTTTTGTAGGACATAACAACATATAAAAATTGTCATGTAGACAGAGAATGGTATAAAAACAAAGTTTTAAATATGGTAACAAAATATCTTCCTGCACTCTCTAAAAGGAAATGTCATAAAGAAAATGATTTCAACAACTGAAAAAATGTAGTGTTCATGCTTTATTTTTTTAAATATTAACATTAGTTAATGGTATAAAATATTCTATTTTTTTTAAAGTTGTGATATTTTCCACTTTCAAACACTAGGGGGAGCAGATTCTGATATTTGCCACGAGAAACTAGTATACTGCAAGCTTGCATTATGACTGCTCACGTGTTGAGTCACACCTCCCCTCCCCTTCCATTCAAAAGGATAAGGGTTAATAAAGTGTAGGGTCAAGTGCAAGGATGAGATATGCAGAGCACATCACACATGATGGTATTAGATACACTACTATGTCATATGTTATTGTAAAGCCTGCATTATTACAGACATCTGATTGAGGCTTTATAATGACTGAGCAGAGTCAGTGTTCAGAGCACAGCTTTGTGATGATTTCTCTGCTGTGCTCTGAACACTGGAGGGCTGACAACCTGTGCTCACCACCGTTATCAGCCTAGTATTGTGCAACTAATCCAGGCTGCCGACCTGTTCTCACCACTGGAAGTAGTCTCCTTTTCAGTTCTGGTCTCAGCACTCAGGAGCTCTACGGCAGTAACTTATTCCACCAGTGAGAACAACTTGGTAGCCTGCGATTATTAGCATAATGTTCGGTGCGTTCACACACTGCATATTTGCTGCATATTTTTATGTGAGTGCTCTTGCAGTTTTTGTAGCCAAAACCAGGAGTGGAACAATCAGAGGGAAAGTCTAAAGGTGTGTGCCCACAGGACGTTTTTGCTGCCTTTTTACTGCGTTTTCTGACTGCGGTTTACCATTGGATTTATGGTAATGTATGCTACTAATTTGTTCCTGCGGTTTTGATTCCCAGCAAAACCAATGTGTTTCATAGAAACGCTGTGCCCACACATTGGTTTTGCAAGTGTCAAGAACTGTCAAATCCCTCCAGCTTTGCTGCGGATGGGAGAGAATTGACATGTTCTATTTTCCTGCGTTTTTACTGCAGTCAATGGCAAAAACGCAGGAAAAACGCAGCATCAAAAACGCAGTAAAAACCCACAAAAAACACATGACAAAACGCGATAAAAATGCAGGACCTGAATGCAGCAAATCTCCTAGCAAGGAGTCTAGGATCCTTGAAACAAGTACAGGATTTGCTGCGTTCAGGACTGCTTAAAAAACGTCCTGTGGGCACATACCCTAATAGAAACAAGTGCTCCACTTCTGTATTTAATCACCCACTCCTGGTTTTGGCTTCAAAAACTGCAAGAGCATTCACGTAAAAATACGCAGCAAATATGCAGCATGTGAACGCACCCTTAGGCTACGTTCACACGGTGCGTATTTACTGCATTTTCCTGCACTTTTGCTGCGCCTTTTTTGCATGTGCATAAATGCAGTGAAATGCAATTCTGGATACGCAGTCAAGCAAAACCTATGGGTTATGCAGAAATGCATTCGCATGTTGCACTTTTGCATGTTTTTTAGACATGTCAATTCTTTGTGCTTTTTTTCTGCGCACTTTTCCCATAGCTCACATGATAAAATGAGCTCGGGAAAAGCATTCAGAAAAAAGCGCACTGTGTGAATACATATTCATGAGGTATCCTCATGATGGATGGTAAAGGGTTAAGAGTCCCTGTTGTGAGGTAACAGAAGCAGGTGATCGCTGTGATTGGCTGTCCTGCATGTCTGATAAGTTTGCACCTGATTGGTTTGAAAAGAGCGGGAGAGTGGAGAACTTATGCCCCGCCCTCAGGAATTTTCTGTCAGTGTCTCTGAGGAGACGAAGAAAAACGCACTATGGAGAAGCTCCTGTTTAGCCATTGGAGGTCCTGCTGCGCCTGTCTGTACCATACACTCTGCAAGACCCGAACTACCAGAGATGCCTCGAGTGCAGGAGGCCGAGATTGATCCGGGGTAGACGCCAGTTCAGAGAAGCGCCTAGACAGTGGTGGTCTTGATGGTATACTCACAGAAGGTGTCTATGGTTCGACGGGCCCGTGGTTCTGGCTGGCAAAAGACAGAAGGAAGACGACTATGGAGGAACTGATATGACCCACCCAGGGCCGTGGGGTACTCAGATCTCAGGCATTGATTAACAGAATTGTCACTGGTGTCCTGTGCCCGAGCCCGTGGCCCTGGTGGTCGCTGAAAAATGGCAAAAAGGGGAAAAATAATAAAAGAACGAGTCTCATGATGCCACCTACGGTACCCTGTTATGATACCAGCGCTGCTTGCAGACCTCCAGGGATAGTGATGAGGCAGCTAGTTGGTAACGCTTCCCGTAGGTGGAGCGGGGTCCCTGGGGCAGCTGTGGAAGTAAAAGCTCAAGTTTCACAGGGAGAGGTAGCTTAGCACACAGTCTACTTAGAAGGCAGCAAATGTGTGGCTCCGCAGGTGTAGGGAGTTCAGAATCACAGTACAGTCTATGGAGGGCGCAGGAATAAAGGACACAACACCAGGCTTTAACTCTGCTCGGGTTTACTCGCATTTCAGTCACATAGTTCTTACAGGTCTGCCTGGCCTGGGTAGTCACTGGGGGACTGGGATGCTTTGCACAAGTCTCTCGGTGGTGTACCTACTGTTCCTTTCCTTGGTCCCTCACTGCGCTCTCTCCCCTTGCCTTCCTTTAGCGCTCCCGCGCGCAGAGCCTTGAGCCGTCACCTTGGATCCCTCTTGAAGCTGCTTCTCCTCGAGCCCTATGCGATACCTTTTGAGGATTACGCCGGGATGGTCACGACTCCCTTAGGCAGCTTGCGGCCCTCCATGTTTGACGGCTCAGGGATAAACACTTGCACCGTGCTCAGAGCCAGTTCTCCGTCAAGGACCTGACCCTCCTGGTCAGTGTCACCAGGTTCAGGCGCACCGCAATCCCTGGTGCCCCTAGGGTCCCTCCTCCAGGAACACCTCTCCTGAAGTGCCCTCCTCTGTCTCTTCTGTCTGTCTCTAACCTTTGTGCCTTCCTGGGATCTATGGCGTTACACAGGGCCGGCTCCAGCTTTTTGTGGGCCCCGGGCGAAACAGTCTCAGTGGGCCCCTTTAACACATACTATGATTCATGAATATAATATAGAAGCTGCAGGCTGGGTATATGTAATATAGTGGGTTGTGTATATATAATATAGAGGCTGTTCAGGGATGTATATATAATATAGAGACTGCCAGGCTGTATATATAACATAGAGGCTGCGGGCTGTATATATTGGAGGCTGTGCTGGACTGTATATATAATATAGAAGCTGTGCTGGACTATATATATTATTTGGAGGCTGTGCTGGGCTGTATATATTATTTGGAAGCTGTGGCAACCCAGCAGCAGCCTCCCCAGCACAGGTATACAGCCCCCAGCAGTGTGGTATACAGCAGCCCCGAAGGTGTATACAGCAGCACCAGTGGTAGTATACAGCAGCCCCAGTGGTAGTATACAGCCCCAGTGGTATATACAGCAGCCCCAGAGGTATATACAGCCCCAGTGGTAGTATACAGCAGCCCCAGTGGTATATACAGCCCCAGTGGTAGTATAAAGCAGCCCCAGAGGTATATACAGCCCCAGTGGTAGTATACAGCAGCCCCAGTGGTATATACAGCCCCAGTGGTAGTATACAGCAGCCCCAGTGGTATATACAGCCCCAGTGGTAGTATACAGCAGCCCCAGTGGTATATACAGCCCCTGTGGTAGTATACAGCAGCCCCAGTGGTATATACAGCCCCAGTGATAGTATACAGCAGCCCCAGAGGTATATACAGCCCCAGTGGTAGTATACAGCAACCCCCAGGGGGTATATAGCAGCCCCCAAATGCTGGCACTCGCCCCCATCCCGCTGCTTATCTTACCATCCCGGTCTTCTGCTCAGCGCCGCTCCTCGGTGCTCCGTTCTACATGCTCCGTCCTCGCTGCATCCGGGATCCCCGGCCGTCGCGCGATGACGTCATATGCCTGCGACGGCCGGAGATCCCGGATGTAGCAGGACGGGAGCATGAAGAACGGAGCACCGAGGAGCAGCGCTGTGCAGAAGACCGGGATGGTAAGATACGCAGCGGCGGGGGCCCTTACAAGGGGGGAGTGTGCCAGCATTTGGGGGCATATATGCACTGCTTCCCCCTGCCACTGATTGACAGGGGGAAGCAGTGCATATATAATGAGCGGCCCCGACTACCGTATTGACCCGTGTATAAGCCGAGGGGGAGACTTTTCAGCCCAAATTTTGGGCTGAAAAACTCTGCTTATACAAGAGTATATACGGTATATATAGTCCAGCACAACTTCCATATTATATATACAGCCCAGCACAGCCTCCAAATAGTGTATATATAGCATAGCACAGCTTCCATATTATATATACAGCACAACAGCAGTCTCCATATACCTCAGCAGCAGTCTCCGTATACCTCAGCAGCAGCCTCCGTATACCCCAGCACAGCCTCCGTATACAGCCATCACAGCCTCCGTATACCCCAGCACAGCCTTTGTATACCCCAGCACGGCCTCTATATACCCCAGCACGGCCTCTATATACCCCAGCACAGCCTCTATATACAGTCAGCACATCAGCTATATACAGTCAGCACAGCCTTTATATACAGTCAGCACAGCCTTTATATACAGTCAGCACAGCCTCTATATACAGTCAGCACACTCTCTATATACAATCAGCACAGCCTCTATATAGAGTCAGCACAGCCTCTATATAGAGTCAGCACAGCCTCTATATAGAGTCAGCACAGCCTCTATATAGAGTCAGCACAGCGTCTATATAGAGTCAGCACAGCCTCTATATAGAGTCAGCACAGCCTGTATATACAGTGTGCATAGCCTCTATGGTACATATAATCCTCCATCCTGCTGCTGCTCTCAGTTAAAAAAAAAAAAAAAAAAAAAAAAACTGATCATACTCACCTTCCATCCGCTCCCCCGGGGCTGTGTCCTCCTCAGTCTTCCCCACTGCATCCTTATATCAGCAGCTCCCGGGACTGTGGAGCTTCCTCCTTCCTGCAGCAGTGTGATGAGGTCGCAGGGTGATGACTCATCACTCTGCTACAGTAAGCAAAGGAGGAAGCTCCACTGCTCCCTGGAGCCTGCACATGGCTAATCTGTATCGCATGCAAATTAGCCATGTGCACTGGGAGCTCAGTGGAGCACTCAGCGCCTTGCTGCATCTGCCTGATGTGCCCCTGTTCACAGGGCTGTCTGTCACTAATGGGCCCCTGGCTGTCAGGGCTGCCTGTCCCTGATGGCCAGTGGGCCCCTACAGCTGTTCAAGGCCCCGACACTTGCCCGAGTATGCCGGGTGCTGACGCCGGCCCTGGCGTTACATATTTTGATTTACACAATTGGTTGGTATTTCACAAGGCATTCAATGGCCTATTTTTCATGCATGGGAACGGTGATCCATAAACTAGGTTTCAATTTAATTCAGTATTACAGCGCTGTTTATCCAAATTGGGCTTGGGAAATTGCCAACTTTTGTCTCATTCCTTCCGTCTTGGTGCAGCGTCTGAAGCAGCTAGGTTGAGTGTCCGGGAGGATAAAATTACAAGCATAGGGAGGTGGGTTCCTGGGAGAGCCAAGTTGTAGGTTCAACCAGATGCCATTGTTTAATCTCTATTGTCTCTTTTACAGACAGAAGGACAGTATGGATCCTTGGACAGTCATTTGTCTACTGATCAGAGAAGAGGGCTCAGGGGGCGGATCATGCGGGCAATCTCTTATTTTGACCATTCTAAAATTGGTCTTTAGTGGTATGGCCTAAGGGGAAGGAAATGTGAGGAATTATGCTTTTCTTTCAAAATTTTGCTCAACACATATCTTCTCTAGATCTTATAGTTATCCATCTCGCCGGGAATGATCTTGGAAGGGCGTGTACACTGGATATGTTGTGGTGATTTCACCACAACTTGAAGGTTATTAAGATATCTATTATATAATCACGAATGGGTTTTTTGCCCCTTTTGAGTCCGCTCACGCTGCGAGTCAGTGTCGTCATGTGGATACGCCCGAAGCATTGGCCGCGCAGCGGCCATTGCGAGCAGTTCTAAGGCGACTTGCTATGCCCGCGCAGCAGCGCGAAGCATTGGCCGCGAAGCGGCCATTGCGAGTCAGAGACTCGCTCTGCTAGAATCCCGATGCATGTGCATCGGGCACCCAGCTAGTGTTTCATAATGCCACCTTAGCCTTTTCCAGGGTAGTTCCACGCTTGATATGGTCTACTAAGAATCTATGTTTTTGGAAACAATCTGGTACAGATTAAATAAGGCCCTGGGGAAATTTATGCCAGTGACCAATGGATTTTCATATCGACACATTGATATGGAGGGTTTTTTACCGAGCCTATATCAAGAAATATGGGGTACATCTGGATTCTGTCCTATCGAATATATTTGACATGGGTATCCAATCAGCAAGAGCAAAATGAATGAGGGGTTTGGAGGGTGGCTACACTGTAATCAGTGCGGCTGTTGGGGAAAGTTCTATTTTCAAATTGGTCTTTATAATGGTTTTAATGGACTTTACAAATTGGAGTTTAATGAGTTGAAAAAACATTATTTATAGAAAAACTTTTAATTAATATATATGGATTATTTATTAATGGTAACCCTATTAAAAGCCTCTCGGCCATTTCATGCCAACCAATGCCTGGTGGTATTCTTATATCGTCTGTTTAGCTTGTAATATTAGAGGTGGGGCCTACGATCCCATGACTACAACAAAATGGCACCTGTCTCCCCCTGACCGCTGTGACCTGGACAGCCCTGGGGACGTGCCCAGTTCACAGCTGAGGCAGCCACAGTATCGGAGGTGCAGTCGACTACCGTCTCCTATATACAGCGGCTGCCATATATGCAGTGTGTCATTGTGCTCAGATACACACCACCAAATAATAGCCCGAAGTGTCTGCAGAAAAAAAAAGTTAAAACTCAATATTTAAGTCTGATTTAAAAATATCTGATTACAAAATAATAAAAAATAAAAATTGCAACTCCTTTTTTAAGTGTTCTTGATACTTATACAAGAAAATCTGTATTCAAATTGTGTTATCCATTAGACCAATTCAGTCATGGACACTGGTTGCTTATAACATTATTGACACCTTCTCTGAGAGACAGTTTTGATGTTACAGGCCCAAAATGTACAGAATTGTTGTTGGGTGTGATTGTATTCAACAGTCTCCATTCCCATATGACTTGCTAATTGATCGCATTCCCCTGGCATCCATGTATAAGTATTGGAATTGCAGACCTCCCAAGTGTCCCGGATTCACCGGGACAGTCCCGGATTGCCGACACTGCCCCGGTGTCCCGATCGGGATCTTACATTTCCCGCGCTGTGCACTGACACTCAGCGCCACGCCCCCCTCTGATGCAATCATGTCTCAGTGTCTGCCGACCGTGTCTCTCTTTCCAGCCACGCCCCCTCTTTCAGCTGCCCACACACTCCCTCTCTGGAGATAGTGCTTGCCTCGCTCATGCAGGCCACGCCCCCTCAATGCCGGCCACGCCCATATCGGCCTGGCCAGACATGCTGAAGATTAATTCAATGGGCCGGCCTCTCTGCTGCAGGCCAAACCCCATGTGTGTTATGGCCACGTCCCTCTGCCTGCCTCCACTGCTACCCAGGAAGAATCCTCACACACACAAGTGACCCCAGCTCATCTCCACATCGCCTCAGTGAGAAGTCTCCAGCAACCTGAGGTAATAATCTGACTTATCAGCAGCAGCAGCCAGGTCAGCGTCTCAGGCAGGTCCAGTCAGGTCAGCGTCTCAGGCAGGTCCAGTCAGGTCAGCGTCTCAAGCAGGTCCAGTCAGGTCAGCGTCTCAGGCAGGTCCAGTCAGGTCAGAGTCTCAGGCAGGTCAGCGTCTCAGGCAGGTCCAGTCAGGTCAGCGTCTCAGGCAGGTTCAGTCAGGTCAGCGTCTCAGGCAGGTCCAGTCAGGTCAGCGTCTCAGGCAGGTCCAGTCAGGTCAGTGTCTCAGGCAGGTCCAGTCAGGTCAGTGTCTCAGGCAGGTCCAGTCAGGTCAGCGTCTCAGGCAGGTCCAGTTAGGTCAGCGTCTCAGGCAGGTCCAGTCAGGTCAGTGTCTCAGGCCGGTCACTGCAGGGTCAGGTCAGTGTCTCAGGCCGGTCACTGCAGCGTCAGGTCAGTGTCTCAGGCAGGTCACTGCAGCGTCAGGTCAGTGTCTCAGGCCGGTCACTGCAGCGTCAGGTCAGTGTCTCAGGCCGGTCACTGCAGCATCAGGTCAGTGTCTCAGGCCGGTCACTGCAGCGTCAGGTCAGTGTCTCAGGCCGGTCACTGCAGCGTCAGGTCAGTCTCTCAGGCCGGTCGCTGTCTGTAGTGTCAGGTCAGTCTCTCAGGCCAGTAGCTGTCTGTAGTGTCAGGTCAGTCTCTCAGGCCAGTAGCTGTCTGTAGAGTCAGGTCAGTCTCTCATGCCGGTCGCTGTCTGTAGTGCCAGGTCAGTTTCTTAGACCGGTCGCTGTCTGTAGTGTCAGGTCAGTCTCTCAGACCGGTCGCTGTCTGTAGTGTCAGGTCAGTCTCTCAGGCCGGTTTCTGTCTGTAGCGTCAGATTAGAAGACAGCGCCCAGGAGGCGAAGACAGCGCACAGGAGAAGACAGCACAGGGAAGGGGGCAGTGCACAGGAAGAATAGACAGTGCGGGGAGAGGGGACAGTGCACAGGAAGAGTAGAAAGTGTGGGGAGGGGGATAGTGCACAGGAGAAGAGGACAGCACACAGCAGGAGAAGCCAGTGTAAAGGGCAGAGGACAGCGCACAAGGCAGAAAAGACAAAGGATGGGGGTTAGAAACAGAGTGTACAGGGGTAACACATCAGGGATTGCATGAATTAAGGGGTTAATTGCTGCGACACTTATCATGATGTATAGGAACAAGCATATGGCTATGTTCAAGGCTATATACAACTAAGGTGGCATATATGAAAATAGAACACAGTAAATGCTGCTATAGAATATAAAGAAAAAATGGGAGTCTTCACTTCAACAATGGCCATTGGGGAAGAGCCCGGTAACTGCACCAAAGTGCTCTCATCCTACCGGGTCCTAACGCACTGTTGCTTCATGCGGTCTGCAATTGCTGGTCTGGGATTTTTATGCAGGTTTTAATTGCAATCCACAGGCATAAAAATCCCAGACCAGCAATTGCAGACCGCATAAAGCAACAGTGCGTTAGGACCCGGTAGGATGAGAGCACTTTGGTGCAGTTACCGGGCTCTTCCCCAATGGCCATTGTTGAAGTGAAGACTCCCATTTTTTCTTTATATTCTATAGCAGCATTTACTGTGTTCCATTATCAAATATGCCACCTTAGTTGTACATAGCCTTGAACATAGCCATATGCTTGTTCCTATACATCATGATAAGTGTTGCGGCAATTAACCCCTTAATTCATGTATAGTTTTTGTCAGCACCTTTTCATGTCCAGGTGATGCCGTCATTTAATGATACATCGGGGATTGCTTCACGGATCACTTCACTTTTACTTATTTTGGGTAAAACTGACAGCCAGAAGTAACAAGAACTGCTGCTGCTCTCCAACTCTTTCCGGAGTTATGTTATGTTTAAAGGAAATGTGAGTGAAGCGCCTACTGATTGGATGCACAGCTCATGTGAGATAACATCACGTGAGACCTGGCATCAATAATGCTGAAAAAATGCCGGTAAGGTGCAATATATTAATTGAGAAGGGATTATGTGAGTAGTGGACAACCCCTTTAAGGGTGCTATCACATCAACATACAGTGAAAGAAATAATTATTTGACCCCTTGCGAATTTTGTAAGTTTACCCACTGACAAAGACATGAACAGTCTATAAGTTTAAGAGTCGGTTAATTTTAAGAGTGAGAGATAGAAGATCAAAAATAAAACCCAGAAAATTGCATTGTCTAAATTATATAAATGTATTTGTATTTTGAAGAGAGAAGTAATTATTTGATCCCTCTGAAAAACAATACAATAATTGGTGTCAAAACCCTTGTTGGCAGCACAGCAGTCAGATGTTTCTTGTAGTTGATGATGAGGTTTGCTCACATGTCAGAAGGAATTTTGCTCCGCTCCTCTGTGCAGATCATCTCTAAATCATTAAGATTTTGAGGCTGTCGCTTGGTAACTCGGAGCTTCAGCTCCTCCACAGATTTTCTATGGGATTACGGTCTGGAGACTGGCTAGGCCACTCCATGACCTTAATGTGCTTGTCTTTGAGCCGATCCTTTGTTGCCTTGGCTGTTTTGGGTCATTATCATGCTGGAAGACCCAGCCACGACAGATTTTTAATGTCCTGGCGGAGGGAATGAGGTTGTCACTCAGGATTTTACTGTACATGGCTCCATCCATTGTCCCATTGATGCGGTGAAGTAGTCCTGTGACCTTAGCAGCTACCCGGCTGGACACAAAATTACAGCGAAGCCCTTGTCAAATGTGCTCCCCGCTCACTGATGCCCCCTCCCCGCCTGATCCTAAGTTAGGACCGGGTGGGGAGTGAAGCACCAGGCAGCGGGGAGGGGGAATCAGTGAGCGGGGAGCGCAGCACAGACTGGGAAAGCCGGCGGTGAAGTCTACTCACCGCCAGCTTCCCCGGCCGGCTCATGCACTCCCCGCTCACTGGTGTTGCACTCCCCGCTCGGTCCTAACTTAGGATCAGGTGGGGAGGCAGCGGGGGGGAGCGGAGGATCGGGATGGGAGGCAGCGGGGAAGCGAGTAGGGAGCTTAATGATTGCTTAAAACCCAGCAGCTTTTTACTGCCGGATTTTAAACAAACATGTGGCCATTGCAGCCTTTTCCTCTGCTGCCAGACCTCTTTACAGGGTCCGGCAGCTGAGGAATTACTAGCATTTCCCATTGACTTACATTGTACTCGTTACGTAGCGAGTAATCGCAAGGAAACTCGCAGAGTAACGAGTAGCCCGAGTACCGTACTATTCGGCAAGTACCGAATAGTAACAAGTATACTCGCTCATCTCTAGAGGTGACTGATTCATTGAGTGTCTCGACAGGAGTCTTTATACAGGTGACAATGTAACACAGCTGTGTGTAATGCAGGAACCAGGGGATCAGGAGCCGATAACTGCTCTGTAGGGGACAGAACTCCTAAGGGCCACTTTACACACACCAACTTATCTGTCCAACTTCTGACCAACTTGCTGGTTGCAGTGAAATCATGGACACATTGCACCATTTTGTGACTGTGTAGAATGGAACAATGTGTCCGTGATTTCACTGCAACTAATAAGTTGCAAGTGAAATTGCATGCAATATTGACACGTGTGACGGTACCTTTAGAATTGACAGGCAAGTCTGTCTGTCTGTTCTGCCCGCTGCCGATTTGTAGTCACAGACACTCCAGCCGGTCATTCTGTTTAATTTGAACTCACTGTTGAGAGAGGTGAGGGTAAGGGCCGCTTCACACTGCGGTGTGATCCGGTCTGGTTCTGTCCGGGATGCCCCAGACAGCCGCGGACCGGATCAGCACATAGGACTGGGGGACTAATATGCCCCCCGGTCCGGTGTGCAGCCGCACGCAGCTCCCACTGCTGATAGGTGAGGACCGCGGGCGCTGCGGTCCTGACCTGCCAGCGGCTGCAGCTGCGTGGGCTGCACACCGGACTGGGGGGCATATTAGTCCCCCAGTCCTATGTGCTGATCCGGTCCGCGGCTGTCTGGGGCATCCCGGACAGAACCAGACCGGATCACACCGCAGTATGAAGCGGCCCTAAAGCTCCTCATGATTTCAGCAGATATACAGAAAAATAAGCCGACTATTCTCTAATTCCTCCCATTAACCAAAAGCACAAGATTGTTAAAGATAATTTATCTAATAGAGTGGAGCTGTTCTGCAATCTGCAGCTTTTACATTCTAATTTAAAATAAATATTTTTACCAAGTTTGCATTAATACTTTAATTCATTTGTAAATAAATTTATTTTTTTCTGTCTATAATTATTGTTTATGAAACAGTGTGACCAGCAGTGCTGAATGGGTGTGGTTTGGGCGTGGATATGGGTGTGGCTAGTTGTGAAATGGGCGTGGTCAGGGGGTGTGGCCTAAAATTTGCCGTGGCGCGCAAAGCGCGCCGCACACATTGTCCCTCTTTCTCTTCTTCAAAACTTGGGAGGTATGGAATTGTCATGGTTTTTGATAATCATAGATGAGGAGAGGGTGGGTAGCAATTTTTATATGCGTTTTATTTTTTAATTTTTAAAGTTTTCTAATCCTAATGTCCATTGACATGAATAACTTCATTGTTTTCAGTTCTCCATGAGGTTATGGATGAGAAAGAAGGCTTAAATGCTGCCCGAGAGGACAAGAAACAAATCTCTGATGGCTACAGAGTAAAAAGGCAAAAGAGAAACGAAGGTAAACCTGATGTTATGTACAGTTGAGCTGTCAGCTTTTCTTTAAGCAATCTGTATGAATAACCAACTAATATTTTGACTTTGCTGCCAAAAAATATTGGTTTGGATGAAATTTCTAAATCAGAGTCGAACAGGATGCAACAATCAAAGAAAAAAGAAACTTCAGTCAAAGTTCAGCAGCCAAATACATACACTGACATGAAACCCGAAACAGGTGAGACTTGAGCCACGTGCACACATTCAGTATTTGGGGAGTTTTTTACCTCAGTATTTGTAAGGCCTCGTGCACACATTCAGTATTTGGTGAGTTTTTACCTCAGTATTTGAACGGCGACGTGCACACGTTCAGTATTTGGTGAGTTTTTACCTCCGTATTTGTAAGGCCACGTGCACATGTTCAGTATTTGGTGAGTTTTTTTACCTTAGTATTTGTAAAGATGGGTTCACACCACGGCACAACCGGATTTGCAAACAGAACTGGAGGGCCAAATATGCCGTCCGGTCCGGTGTCCAGCCGGATTCTTCTTATAGCAGCCACAGCTGCTGATAATTCAAGATCGCAGCTAGTGGGGAGCTAGCTGTGGTCACGAACTGTTAGCAGGGGACAGCTCCATGCCGCTGAAGTTTAGCGCTGGCCGGCGCTGAGCTTCAGCACCCGGCGTCCAGCACCCGGGTGCGGCTCCGGTGTGATCCGGCGCCATAGACCATAATGTTAGGGGGCGCTGGATCGCATCGGACCGGAAGGTCAGTGCATGCAACGTTTTTGTGTCCGGGAGGAAAATCCGAATACACCCCGATCCTCCCGGACAGATGGAAGCTGGATGGCAGATAGCTGCCATCTGGCTCCATCCGGCCCCATAGCATACTATGGCGCCGAAATCTGATCCGAGGCTGTCCAGCTCACACGGTCAGTATTTGGAGCATTTTTAACCTCACTCTTTGTAAGGCCACATGCACACATGGAGTTTTTGGTGAGTTTTTAACCTCTTATTACCTGAATTAAAATCTAATTTGCACACAAATGAATTGAACTGGCACAAATATGCAACAGTAGGCTTTAAGGGGTTAACCTCTGTATTTGTAATACTAAGGTTAAAAACTCACCAAATACTGTGAACAAAAGCTTAAAGTGGACAATCAAAATCTGGTACGTGGCATCCCTTCTTTAATTGGCCAAAAAGCATTCAGATGACAGGTTTCCTTTAAGAAACCTTGGCTACTTGTGCCGATAGCACTCTTCAATACTGCATTCAGAAGCAGCTTTCTGATATTGCGCATCCTCATAGATATATTTCTAAATGAGCACATCATATCCAGATTCGCTAAACCTTTTTTTTCCAAGCTGTGACTATGCGCCAAATTGATCCGGGTGCCCAGCTCCACGGCGAAATTTGGATTTTTTCCCCTCATTTTGTAAGGCCACTGACACAGGGAGTTTTTGGTGAGTTTTTAACCCTTTTTACCTGAATTAAAATCTAATTTGCACACAAAAAAATTGAACTGGCACAAATAGCAACAGTGGGGCTTTAAGGGGTAACCCCTTTTATTTGAATAAAGGTTAAAAAATCACCAAATACTGGAACAAAAGCTTAAAATGGACAATCAAAAAATTTGGGCGTGGCATCCCTTTTTTAATTGGCCAAAA